>RJWM01020596.1:0-36914 GCA_004363535.1 Dasyprocta punctata | reverse complement strand
TCAACTGAATACGAATTAAACAGTTTAGAAAATAATGAATAATTTTAAAGGGTAAAATGATTTTTATCTGGAGTTAGAAAAGACCTTAACAAGAAAGACCACTTATTTAAAGATCTATTATTTCAATAAATAAAGAGCAAAAGACAGATAATAAGAGATAACTCTTTTCTCCTTTGCAAAGGGAAAAGAACCAAGAAATAGAGGGAAGGGCAATAAAGAAAAGTGAGAGGGGATAGAAAAATAATCAAGATGTTTCATATACATATACTGACTCCCCATGATGAATACAATCATTGTGTACTATTCATATGTATTAATGAAAGTAAAAATTGATAAAAAAGGTTTATTCTTGTATATACTATGGCACTCCATGAATATTAATAGAAATTTTCTAGTGAGGCTAGCTTTGCTTGGCCTCTCTAGCATTTTTCTGTCACACTGCATAGACATCTAACTATTTGCTATGTCACTTAAAATAGCCCTTTATTGAAATATAACTTTACCAAATATTCGAAAAATTCTGCGAGAATCTAGGCCATCTGTGTCTTAGTTCATCCTGTGCATTACTGAATCCTTGGTGCTGGATATAAGAGATGCAGAATTTTGCTTAATGAATAATGAATGAACTCAATGGATTTAAAATATTAGAAAAATTAAATTATCATTTTTCTGTCTTTCCATTACTACAACTGTAGTCTGCAACAACTGCTTCTGAAAGAATAAATTGATTATGATAACTATTCTCCATATTCCTTGTAGGTTTTAGTATAGATATACACAAGAAATATATCCATTTACAGATAAATTATAGCCTAGGTCCCTATATATATATATATATATATTTTTTTTTTTTTTTTTTTTTTTTTTTGCGGCACCAAGGATTGAACTCACAAACTCACACCTGCCAGGGCAAGCTCTTAAGCCACTGAGCCAAACTCCCAGCCCTGGTTTTTTGAGGCAGGGTTGCACTCTGTAGCTCAGGCCAGCCTTGCGCTCACGTTGTAGCTCAAGCCGGCCTCGAACTCACAACGCTCCTCCTACCTCAGCCTCCTGAGTGTGGGGATTAAAGGTGTGTGCCACCACATCCGGCTATTAATATATTATTTTTAGTGAACATTTATTTTAAATTAAAATTTTTGTCATGTGAACGTATTAATAGGGAATTATCATAGAATCAATTCCTGAACTTTTAATTTTCTACAATTTAAAATTGTCAAAATTAGTCAGAAGTATGTATTTTAGCAAGGTAGAGCCAACAATTCATGCTCAAAAATCCATTATAATCTTGTTCTAAAGCCAAATTTAAGTTGATAAAAGTTTACTACTTAAAAATTTTTAATTACTACTTTTACTATATTCAATTAGGTTTTAATCTCAGGAAACCAATAAAAATCATTTGATATTCTTATGCTATTGGCACTTCATACAGATATCTTATTTCCCCTATTTTGCTATGTTAATAATCTGTTGTATTTCAAAACAGCATTTTAAAATGTAAGCTGCACACTTTACACTTATGTCATTATCCAATATATTAGTTGAGTAAAAGGTTAAAGTTTGTATCTCGTTAGGTATATTCACACACAGCACAGAAATAGTTCTGACACTTTATAAAATGTCATCCCTTTTTTATTTTATTGTTAGAGTTTGGAAGTGAAATGAAAGATCTCTTAAAAGGCCATTATAGAATTTTCACATTTTTCTGACTTTTATCTTTGTAGTCAGTGAATTTTAGAAATATGAAAGCAACTACCATAGTAGCTTTTTAAAAGAACTTTAAAGATAGGTCATATAGACAGTCCTGTGATGTGTCGACCATAGCAATTTTTGTTCTACAAACACTTTAAAAATATATATTTTGGCAATTTTAAGCACAACCTACAAAAGAAATGTCCAGGGTTACATTGTAATAGAGTTCACAATATATCAACAGCATATGTTTGTTTAATGTCCACAGTACTGTGACTATTAGACGATACTTGCAAAAGTTCAGTAATTATTAATCTAACAACCTGGCATCATTAAAGTAACATCTGTAAAAAAGCATCTTCAGCCAATATAGTTAATGGTAATAGCAGACACTGTAAATTCAAACAGCCTCATATTAGAATCTTAGATACATTCCCTAACAATTTTGAATTTTCCACTGCTTGAAAGTATACTATGCACATTAATTTATTATAGTACTGGGATCAAAGAAGTACGTATATATGTTCATTTCAAATGAATTTATGTTGATGCAGGAGACAGTGAAGATACAAGGTAAGTGGAGAAATACAGCATATAATGTTTATACTTTCGAAAAATGATGATAGAGGTAAATTAGACAGTACAGAGTATAAGAGAAAAAACTCAAAGTCAAGTTTGAGAAGTAGGTAACACTGAATCCATGGAGAAAAGAGAACAAAGCCATGGAGGGAAATTCAGGCATCGACTGAAGAAGAATGAAAGATGAAATTGGATGCATATACTGGTACACCGAGATGTAAACTGGTTCTTTGTGAGTGAGTTACAAGCAGTGTCTAAGGAAGTATTGTCACGTAGGATAGAGGAATACTGGGGATCACAAGTATCAACATAGACATAGTGAGACAGGGGAAGGGAACTAACCACCCATAAAACACTTTATAACTCAATATGACTGCATAGTACCAATTACGTTTCTAGTTCTAAGTTACTCAATGCATTCAGACTGGACAAAAATGGCAATAAAGTTTCACAGAGTCAAAACTGAAAATAATTATCTAAGCTAATAAAAACTGAAATGAAATTTTTTACTGACAAAACTAAGTATTAATATGATTTATGAGTTAATTTTTTGACAAATTAAAAATACCAATATGCCTATTTAACCAAGTCAAAGTAATTGACTTCTTTTCATATTAAAATTGAGTTTATTTAACATATGTTAAAATGTTCATCTGAATGCTTTCTTAATAATCATAGCCTTAGTGTATGACCTAGTATTTATTTCTTCCTTTCTTGTTTCACTTGTGTAGGTTTTCTACTTGAATTATAATCAGAAAGGAAAGAGCTCTCAGTTTATAATTGAGTAGAGTTATGTAAGTTGGTTTTGGTGGGTGGAGCTTGGAGAAAGGATGTTACTAGGGAAGAATCATAATGTTGATGGCTAACAAAAAAACACCAGCTTGTATAAATTACCTGACTTGCCACATTTGACAAGAGACTGTGATGCACAAACACCTGTAATTTTCTGATTTCACAATATAGGGAGAGTAGAATTCAGTCATAACCCCAAATGCTGAGATGAATGAGCAAACACTAACAATGAATTTCATAGTTCACTGTAGAAGGGAAAAGGCTAAAAATACAAATCCAAATGCTTACAAAAGATGTGTGAGGGTTTTTAATAGGCATAAGTATTTGCTATATTCCAAGGGATGTGGGATGCACAGCTATTTTCTTGCTTATGTGCTCAGATTCTGGGTGAGCACCCCATCTATAAGTTCTCTAAAGACCCCTGCAAACATATGTAGCTCCTGTCTATGAGAAGTGAGACCTAGAACACTGCAGTAGTCATAGGAGTAGTAGCACTTAGTAAAACTTTAGATTAGATGTTTACCTTTTTCAGTTGCTTTCTGAGCTTCTCTTGGGAAGAGGACAAAGAGAGAAGGAAGTGAGACAAAGATCTTGAGATTTTTCCTTCTAATTAGGATACTATTAGCATTACTTGTGAATTTATATGACTGTGCATTTCAGCAAAGTGCTGAAAATGAAAGAAAAAAGACAAGTTGAAAAATCATTGTGATCATTGCGTTTTTTCTCCTTGTTCACCTAGTTGACATAATGACATCTTCAGTGATAGTTCACTGACACACTCTAGTGTTTTATTTTTTATAGAAAAGGTACTGAAAAGACAATTAATGAATTTTATATTTTAACATGCTAGAGTTTATCGATGTCCATTATGGACTTACTTTGTTCTATAAATTTTATAAGCATTAATGAATTCATTTAATATAATATCTATGTTATATGAATTATACACTCAAACAACAAAGTTTATTGCTAACTATAATTATAAAAAGCCATCCATGATAAGTGAATAAGAAGTACGTATAAATGAATGAACTTTATATGGTGTTATACAGGCAAAAACATATATAACAAAAAAGACTAGAAAAAAGTTTAGCATGAATTATGTTTAGAAGTGAAGTGGGGATTTTTGTATTTAGCAAAGCATTTCTGTGATGTTACTTTTGCAAATAATAGTTATATTAATTACATTGATGTGTAATGTTAAATTTAACCTGATATTAATTGTTCATCTATGGAACAAGGTCAAATAAATTCTTGGTTAAGGATGATTAAATAGATTCTTAATTAAATACAAAATATCCATAAAGCAGTAAAAATAATTAGCCAGTCATGTGAATTTAAAAACACTCAGTAAATGCAAAAGAAAAAATCAAAATGAAACAATTAATTTTAGTACTAGAATATCATCATTTATTATTAGTTTTTAAAAAGGACAAAGAGATAAGACCTTATACTTTATAATAGTGATCTTGTCATTGTTATATTACTTTGTCACTCACTAAATACTCCTGTCATACAATTTTTTTAAAAGTCAACATAAAACAAATGTTAAATCCCATTCAGATTACTGACGACCTTTTAAACACCCATTTCTGTCTTTCCAGGAGGTTACTTTGGTAACATCTAGATACATTTGAGTTCCTTCTTAATATGTCAAGTAACTTCCAAACACTCTGCTCAGTACAGAAGAACACACATATGGACACCAACATAATCTTTAATCTTCCCTAAGGATATAGGTTTTCAGCTATAAGTCTGATTTCTAGAATTAGCTCATACACATCAAGGTCTGTTACAAAAATAGCTTTCATTGAAGATTTATGTATCTTGGCAGCTTTGCAAAGAAATCCTCGCTTTCCGTGAGATCAATAGAACCGTTTTTAGAAAATCACTGCCAGACCTGAAGTTAATTTCTATAATTCGACAACATCTGTAAACCTCATTTGGATGTCTGGGTTTTAATCAGCCCTGCAGCCTAACAAATGGATAGTGACTTAACAAAAATAAACACCAAACACCACCATTCGACAGGAAAACCACAAGATAACATAAAAGAGCAATGTGGGTTCAAGCCTTAGAATACATATTGTTTCATTGACAATAGTTAAGGCTTCTTAGGCACTCACTTCAAAATTTGAAAAATAGTGTTGATGTTATAAAGGAAATCTTCATTAAATCTTTTTCCCTAGTAAAACAGATGGCCAGTAAAACACAGATAATGAAATATCTCAACAGAAAGAGTCAAAACCAGAGGAAAGGGCCATTGCATTTCCTCCTGTATGGTGGCCCACCCTCACAACACAGGTTCTCCTTCTCTTCGTACTTTTATTTGGCCCAAACTTATTCTGAAGAGCCTGTTTGTTTTCCTACCTTTAATAAAACCTTGCTACCATTAAAAAACAAAGAAGAAGAAAAAATTCAAAGTGAATATGGGCCATAAGTAGGCTGCAAAAATCTGGTAGTTGGATAGATATATGTTTCTAAGTTTTTAATTCTAGCCATTTTTCAAGATTTCCTTTCATTTATTAGTTCAAACCAACGGAATCATTCCTCAGCAATGATTAATCTCTTTGTAAACAATGTTCATTACCATCTGATTCCTCCTTGAACATAAAAATTTAAGAGGTTGAAAGTAATATCAACAACATTGTCCAAATAGCCTTTCATAATTTTATTGTGAAAAAAACACTGGTAGCAATAAATATGTATGTTGCTAGTCATATTCTTGCAGGTATCAAGAATTGAGCATTTGGGCTGAATGAATTGAGAAATAAATATGTGGTTACTCAAAGTATTGTATACATTTTACAATCAAATTTGATTCCTATTTGCATTTTTCAAGTAAATGGCCAACAATAAGTATCCCAAACATTCTTATTAAGTTGTCAGTAGAATTTTTAACACTAGTAAATAAGGAACATGTGCTTCAAGAAAGAGAAAGGTACAGTTAATACTTTCTGTAGTTCTGTTAGCACTGCTACTTTTATCAGTTGCATTAAAAATGAACTAAGGACTGTCTGAGCAATTTCTGTACATAATATCACTTGATCGCTCAACAATTCTATAGAAATAAATGCTACTATTACTATTGTGCAGAGGAGGAAACAGATTTGGAGCCAAATGCCGAGTAACTAGCCCAGTCTTGCCCAACAATTATAAATGAGGTAGCCCGATTCCTGGAGTCCCAGGTCCACGCTTTTCATTTCTATGTCATCTCCTCTCTTTGATTAATTAAGAAACTCAGACCCTACTGCTGAATGAGTCTGTATAACTTAATAGTAACTGGGTCACCAATTTAAATTTTTATCAAGTTACATTTTACTCAGTGTTGAGCTTCTGAACTCAATTTCTCATAGCTGCTTCTCTTGATCCTCTTTGCCAAGATGTGTTCCTAACTGATCTGTTCTTGGATCTATTCAAAATGCTCAGCCTTGACCTTTTTCCTAAGTACCAATTTTACATTTCAGACTGCATGCCTGATATCTCTTCCCAGTTGTTCAGCCTACACACAATATGCTTCTCACTGAATCCATCGTCTTTTTTTTTTCACAAACTCATCATTTTTTACTAGATCTTCTATTTTTGACCATCATTTTCATAATCACTTTAGAAGGATAGGATAGAAACTAGTATGAATCACTACTAGGAGGCTAGAAACTAGAGTGAATATTATGATGAATAGTATTACTGTTCACAAATAAGTAAAGGCAAGTCACAGCACCTGGTGCCCTGATGTGCCATGTAATAAAAACAAAGAATAGATGTTTGTAATTGTAAGCCACTGACAGTTGTTACTACAAATACAGGATTTTTTCTCCTCTTACCTTGATATAAAATCAAATCAGATGTACTTAATTTTATGCTTGTAATATACTGTCCCTTTATTATTGCAGGGCCGCTAACCTAACAATGCTATTACCCAGCTTTTGGCCCCTGCTTTGCTCATGCATGTCTTTTCTCTTGTTTCTGTTCTATCAAGATAACTCTTCTTCAATTGAAATTTGATGATTTCATTCTCCTAATCAAGTATCATGAATGGTTCTCCAAGGAACTAAAAATGATAATAAAATGCATTTTGAACATTAAAACATGTCTCAGAAAACCAAGTAATCCCTTCAAATAGCACTAATGGTTCAAGTCTCAGAAGGGGAATGAGAATTGATCACTGGATTTAGCACCATGTATAGAATTTGATAATGATGAGAGTCATTGTTAATTTTAAGTCACTGATTAGCTTAGTAAGAACAGCTCTGAAAGAGGGTTATGGCAAAAGACTGCATGGAGCAACAGGAAAAGAGGAATTGATATAAACATGTAAAAATTTGTGCTAATGCTTTTACTGTAAAAGAGAAAAAGCTGGTGGCTAAAGGACAATACAGAATGAGGGCATGACATTTGTTTTGTTTTGTTTTGTTTACAGTGAAAGAGGCCCTTCAGTATGCTTATGCACTTGCTGATGGAGTAAAAACATGATCCCGGACAGTTGACAAATACTTGAGATACGATTGTGACTCCAGAAAGAGGATGGCATCTAGTGTGCAGTGAAGTATTTAACCTGGTGCAGAAACTGAGACAGGACATACACAGAGGCAGGTGGTAAGGCTAATCGGAGGGTAATCTGTTGGTAGGAAGGTAGCTGAGACAAGTTTGGACTGCTTCCATTTTCTCAGGGAAATAATAGGCATGCTGAGGATAGGGAGGAGGTATCAGAGGTTTAAAAAAAAAAAGGAGTTGTAAATTATTTGTTAAGAGAATAGAAGAGGAAATGGCCAAGTAAACACTAGATTTTGGTTTGCATTAGTTGTTCACTTGATATTACTAGTAATGAATTTACTATGAAATCAATCTGAGTGATTCTCAAGGTTATTTCTCCAGGCATATTTAGTGAGCAAGAGCAAATTAGAAAGAAATGTTTGGTTTAATGAAAGGTTAAAATGAAGTTTTGCTACTTAAATAAGCAAAGAGAAAAAAGGGTGTATGAGTGGTAGGAATAACCAACAAAGGGTTGTTTTTTTTTTGTTGTTGTTTTTGTTTTTGTTTTTGTTTTTTTGATAGATCACAGAATCTAACTGGTACAAAGCAGAATATGAAGATACAGCAAGGGTTTAGATTTCTTACAAGTGGGTGATAATGGACTACAGGTTCTTGTTGAGTTATTATTCTTGGAGCAGAGATAATACAAGGTACAAACTAGAAAAATAGAGATAGTCGCTAGAGAGTAAAATAGGCAAGATTACTTTAATGAAGGGGTAAAATTTCATTTCAACAAGTTCTAAGGTGGTAATGGGAGTGTATGGTAGATTTCAGGAATAAGGTGTCATGAACCTAGGAGGTCAGGCTATTTGGGCACAGATAGCTCAAGAAATTATGACAAGAACAGTGTTACATACTGAGCAAAAGCGAAGGAGCATACAACTTGAGCCACAGAGAAAGGGAGGTTTAAAATTACTGTAATGAGCAAAACAAGGAAGGGTAGTAGGTGGTCTAGATTAGCAGTAAGGGATTCAAGTTTATTTTAGGAAGGAGGGAGAAGGATAGCAAACTGCTGTTCAGGTCCAAGTACAGAAGTATATGTGGAAGGACCACAGGGATAGCAGAGACTTCAGAGGAGAGCCAGGTTTCAGTGAAAAGAAGGTAAATGTGTATAACAAGAACAGATTACTAAAAGAGGTAATTTAATTGACAGTGGATATTGAATTCTAAGACTCACAGTGCAAGGTATAAGTACTGGAAAAGTACAGAAAATGGAGTTTAAAGAAGGACTTACAAAACTGTACATTTGTAGGAATATGAGTATGAGGAATAACATTTTGTCTTTAAAATCTACATAGGTGAAAATTCAATTTGTCAGTCACATGTCTGCTGGTAAAATGCCCACTGTGGGGAACTGGATCGTCATATTGCTTTTGTTTAACATGGCTCTCAGAAATCACACACAGCATGCTTAAAACAAACATCAAAATGATCAACATGTAACTTACTACCCACAAGTTAAAATGTGCCAGAAAAAGAGTACTTAATTGATCTGATGAACAATTTTGTCTGAAAACCTGGGCACAGATATTTTCCAAAAAGGTCATTAAATTGACATAAGTTAAACAAATTTAAGAATGCTAATATGCCAAGGAGTGAGACATAGTAAATACCATCCAGGAAAAGATCTAATTAGCAATACCATTTTTTAGAAAGTTTGGCATTTTATAATGAAAGACTATCTTTGTGGTGTGAAAAGAGTCAGAAGTAGACAGTGTGGCTTACAAAGGGCAAGGAAGAGGTGACTGTGGTGGCTCAGGACTCCGGGCTCTGACTCCAGGGGGAAGTTGTAGCCATACCCCGTTCTCTTGGAAAAACAAGAAACGTAATTTTGTTTTCACATAGGGAGAATAGCATGGTCTCAAATAAGCCTCTTTTTTTCTTCTAGATTTGTCCTTACTAGGAATTTCACGTGGTCAAATAGGTTCACTGTTTTAATAGAGAAGAAAGAAAAAGAGACAATGACTGCAAGTGATGACAGTGTGCAAGACACAGCTGAGAGGAGCGGAAGAGCAGAAAGTCCTACTTCTCTGCCATTCATGTGTCTTGGGATTCTCAAGTTGTGCTAAATATCAAAACCTGCATTTGTACTAAGCTACCAGGTCCATTAGCCTTATCTACGCATAGAGGATAACAAAAGGCCGGAGTGTATGTTGACTCTGACTGAGAGTCTTTAGAAAGGTTACTACAAATCTGAAAATCAGCTTCACTCTCTCCTAATAAGATGTTAGAAATAATGCTGTATACTACAGCAACATAAGCAGCTAATGCTTCACACTGTAATGTACAAAGTCTCACACAGCCTGGTAATTTTTTCTCCCCTCCAAAAAATCCTGACTTTGTTCCCTTCTTAATGCCTTTTATTTTCACACCTGCTAGCTTGTCTCATAAATAAAAATTCTCTAAAACATAACAGACTCCATCTGAGTCGTAAATTGCCTTTGGTTGGTAGGATTTGGAATTAGCCTATTTGTTATCAGAAGCATGTGCTCAGCTACATAAAGTTGAAAGATAAACAAGTTTCAGATAATTAGGTGGTGCTGATTACCTGTAGCATGCACTTGACTTTCGTGATTAATTCTGCATTGAAGACTGCACATACTATTGTATTCTGCAAAACAGAGCATCATAGCAAGAGAAGAGGCCAGGGTTCCTTGTGACTACCAGTATCAATTTGAACATCATTATTCTACTACACATAGTTGGTCTGATACCATGAAGAAACTCCAAAGTAGCCACCAATCAAGAATTATGATCTATTTTAGATAGAAGCTAACCTATAGTGGGAAAAAGCAAAATCTAAAAGTCACAATCAATACCGACACCTACTGAGTTAATGAGTTGCTGTCATTATAATAACAATCGAATAAAAATGATAAGAAAAGAATTTCTTTTGAAGTGTGGCTGTTAAGCCTTTAATATAGAGAACATTTATGCAAGTGGAATTCATTTTAAAAGTATGCTTCAAGATAGAAAGCATTGAAAAGTCAATTTAAGCCTCACTCTGCATACCACACAGATGACTTAATCTTACAAAAGGGTTCCTATTGGTCTTTAGAAAATGAAAAGAAGGATGCCTGTTATGCTCCTGCTGTTTCCTTGCTAAGAGGACATGATATTCTGATCTCCTGCTTTCAACTGGCTTTTGGATTTTCCTTATATTTTATATGGCGTTTCACACCATGTGAGTACCTACTATGAGAGTGATTCTTTTAAATTTAAAAAAATTGTGAATTATACCCTTTCTTCAAAGGATTCTAGTCCAAGATGTCAGATTTATCCATCTGGATACAATTTGAGATTCTATTGTCAACAGAATGAGGGTTTGTGCAGGGGGGAAGGGAATCAGATGAAAAAGATAAAGAAAGCATGTAGAGTGATAAACGTATTGACTCTCCATGCTTCATTTACTTCATTTGCAAAATACAAAATGCAGTATCTTTAATTATGAACATTAAGCACTTGGAAAAGCATCTGTCATATAGTCAGTTTTACAAATAAAAGTCACCTTCCATTTTACTACTGCCTTCTGTAGGGAAGAGTGCAGCCCTAATTGTTTATGGGTGCAGTCGGTAGAAACTCTACCTAGTGGCCAGGCAGACCTGACACTCCTACAATGCTCTCTTTGGACTCGGTACCATTGTAGATGTAAGACCAGTTAAAGAGACCTCATTTTTAGCTATTGTTTTGGTATCTGTAAAGAAGTCAGAGTTTTAGAAAATTAAGTAATCTCTGGTTAAAACTTTCTTCTGTGAAAATGGAAAGAGAATTATAACCTCGTGCTGTACATTTTTTTGCAAATTATGTCATAGAAAGGGTAATTAAAATAAATGGTAAATTTTTACATTAAAAAACCAAATTACTACATTAGAGACACATTGCCATTGTTCTTCCTTGAAATTCTCTTCCCACTTCAAACACACTTATCTGATCATTTTTGCCACTTTCTGAAGAAGTTCTTGAAGTTCTCTTTTGTCAGTGACTTCATGTGATGTGATAAAAAATACAGTAGTGAATGCTGCTACTGAGTGTGAGCTAATGAAAAGGCAGGGTTCTAAAAATATTACCAGGTGTTCTTATCTATCCTATTCACTATATCTGTCAGTGTGACTTCTGGCTTTCCCCCAAAAGCTAAAATGATGATGAAAGTAGAACTGCAGACACTCATAGAAAAAGACTTCCAGAACTCCTTCCCAAAGTGGCAAGAATGATGGAATAACTGTGTTTGAAGTGAGTGTTTTGAGGAACAATAATGGTGATGTGTCTTTTACTACAATAAAAAATAAATAAACATCACATTTTTGATCATATGTCATAAAGCTTTGTAATGGCAATATTAAAGTAAGTTTAGCATTATGAAGGAGATATTAATACTAAATAACAAACACCAAAAAGTACTGTCTATAGCTGGTTAAAAAATGTTACCCATTATGAAAACAATGAGTGGATCAATGGTAACAAATAAAACTTTAGAGAGAAGCAACATTAAGTTTTGTTTTGAGGCACATTCCTTTCAACGTTAGTAGCCATGAACTAATTTTTCCAAAGGCAGTTTCAGGTAACTAAACTATAAATATGTCTTTATACCTGAAAACTTCACATTTTTTAATTTAAAGGTAACAAAAGACCTCTTCAGATTTCTTATACTAAACTCGCATTGGATACAAGGATCAACGGCACATGAATGCTGCATGCTGTGACAGTCCTAGCTATAGAAGGGAGGACACTAGCTAACACCAAAGCATGCTCCCAGCTGGGGATTTCAAATGATAGTTTTATTTCACAGTCAATTCGGAGTGCTGCTTGGACACAGGAGGGTGTATTTATGTATGACACTCTTCTTGATCTATTTATGGAATCACAGTAAAGACTGTTTAAAAAAATGGGCAAAGTATTTGTTAGACATACAATCAAAATATTTTTTCTTATTACTTGATTTTTCTACATGCTGCTGCCATGTTACAAAAATGGTTAAGCATGCAGGTGATTGATACCATGCAGATGATATCTTTTGGGTTTTTGCAGGGTAGGGGCAGCAGGTCTCAGAGGGTCATCTTGCTACAGTTCTATTTGTCTGTCATCATCACACTGCAGGGTTGCTCAGAGAGAAGCTATGGGTTTAAATTAGAAAAATGGAAAGAGTGAGATGCAGCTCTCATACTTCTTATTTGATCTTGTAACAGGATTCACGTTTGATACAGTGCAAAAGTATGAGTTGCAATGAGTACTACTAAAAACTCATATAATGAATCTCCCCTAGTACCTTAGAATCTTTATTTGGAGATAAGGTCTTTACAGAGATGATTAGGCTAAAGAGAGCTTATTAAGGATGGGCCCTAATCCATTATAGCATGTCCTTATAGAAAGGAGAAATCTGGACAAATACATGCAGGAATACAATACAAACACTTACAGAGAAAATTGTCATCTACGAGAAAAACCGAGGAGAAGATCCTTCCTCACAACTTACAGAGTGACTGCATCCTGCCAATACCTAGATTTCTTACTTTTTGCTCCTAGAAATGTGAGACAAATTGTTACTTTTACTTGTGCCCCCCAATGTGTATTATATGTACTTCATTACAGCAACCCTAACAAACTGATACACAGAATGTCACAGCTAGAATGAGAATCAGCAAATGGTAGCTGGGCATTGAGTCTGAATCATAAACTCTATGAGCTACGAATGATTTTTTCATTTTTAAATAATTAAAAAATGTTAATGGCAAAGTGCTTTATTTTGTTATCTAAGTACATACATGATATCTTGATTTTGCCTCTTCCTATGAGAAGCCTAAAAATATTTACTATCTAGACCTATACAGAAAATATTTCTTGAACCCTGGCCTGGATAAGACTCAAACCAAGTTCAATTCTGATTTCGGAATTAAATTATTGGAAGGTCAGTTAACTTTAATACAGTGAGTAACCATATTTTTATTGGTTAAAAAACTTAACGACTTTTCCAATTTTATGCAATTAATAAACAGTAAACAATAATACAAAAGAATGTGAAAAAAGAAAAAGAAAAAGCTCATACACAGTATCAGTTGAATTTTTCTGAAATATTAATATAAAATATGCAAAAAGTTTTGAAAGTCTACAGTTTCTTCTACAGTCTTCACTCAGTCTTCTAAACACAGATGAATTTCTTGATATTTTGATGGAATGCAAAAATATAGGAAGCAGAATTTTGAAAGAAAATCGCCATCAGATATTCTACCATTACACTTTGCTATTTAAGTTTCTGTTCAAGTGTCTTGGTCAATTATTTTTAAATCGATGCTGGACAGCTTAGAAATAATGAAAGCTATGACAAAAACACAGATTTTTTTTAAAGCAAACAAAAGCAAGTAGCAATGCCATGGATAACCTTTGAAAGAATTTCACACTTAATAAATTCTTCTCTATCATGTCTTCAAATGTCAATACCCTGTCTACATGGTTCTTTTTATACCTATGTTTTTAAAAATCTTTATATAAAAGAAACGATGTCAATTATTTACTCAAATAAACTTTTATGGGGAATTAGCAGCATATCTGGCCCTGTTCTAGATGCTAAGAACATAAAGTCAGATAAATAGAATAAAGACTTTCAATAATACATGGAGAAAATTGTAACATGGCAAATTATATGCCAGGCAAGTGACACTGAGCCTGCTAAGAGATTTTTGGCAGGGTTTACAAAGGCAACAACACGAGTGAGTCTTTAAGGATGAATAATAGGAAGGATACAGATTTAGTATTCCAGGATTCCAGGCACAAAGAATAACATGGTATAAGTTTTTGGGTGGTGTGGGCAGCATCCAATAATTCAGGGTATTTATTTGTTTGTTTGTTTGTTTGTTTGTTTGTCTTGTTTTCTTGTTTGTGGACCTAAGGATTGAAATCAGGGCCTTTACCCTGAGCTGCATCCCCAGCCCTTTTCTGAGACAGAGGCTTCCTAAATTGCTTGAACTTGGATCCTCTTGCCTTGGCCTTGCAGAGTGCTGGGATTACAGGCATGCACCACCATTTCCAGCCAATTCAGTGCTTTTTAACTAAAACGTGAGGCCAGGCAAGGCTAGAGACTCAGTAAACCAGTCAGGAACTAGGATGCCTGGATTTGGAACAAGTGGAGACGGGGAATAGAGATAGTGTGCATTAGTGATTTCATAAATTAAGCATGCTAACAAGTAAGGATTTCAGCAGTTAAAATGCTTCTTTGGCCTTGATGATTGGTTCAGGAGGTACAGATGACCTGGCCTGTTTTATCCAGGTGACTCCTAAGGATCCCACAAAAGCTTACTTCTCCCTCCATAGAACTGAACATTGAGTCATTTAGGACAGATAGGTGACCGAGTAGTAAGAAGAGAATAAAGCCTATCCACAGAAAAAACCAGGGTCAAGCCAAGAATAAAAGAAACTGTATATTGTTATATCAGCTATATCCAGAGTTAACTGTGTACTTTGCAGTTAGGCAAACAGTGTATAACTTCTTGTCCTAAGCAAATTGTAATGATTTTCTCTCGCTATCTGAAGATGCTTATTATTGTACCTGGCAATTACTAATGTTTCATTCACATTTCCATGTAAAAGTAAAGTTAAGAGAGTTAAATATCTTTTTAGACTCATACAACTAGCCAGTAGCCTAGATAGAATAAGGAAACTGTGAATCCAAACTTCTTAAACACCTATGTTCTAACCAATTATGCTAAATTCTATCTCCCTAACCTCTATTTTCTCCTAATGTATTTTGTTTATAGTATTTTAAGATCTTGTACTCAATAAGCATATGGAAAATATTTGGGAATAGTACAGGGAATCTTAGCATTCTGGGAGGCTGAGGCAGTAGGATTGCAAGCTTGAGCTCATTATGGACAACCTAGTGATATAGCGAGACCCTATGTCAAAAACTAAGGTCTGGAGATAGATAGTTCAGTAAGATAGCTATTGAGCTCAGCCCCTAGTAACAAAACAATACATTTTTGATAAGATGAATTCAATTATCCAAGATTATAGGCTCTAAATAAGGAGAAAAGCTGGGGACTTCAATATGTGTTATCCACAGTATTTTAATCACTTTATGTCCCTACATTCCAACTGTGCTGTCCCTGAAATGGATTAAAGCAATTCTGGTTTAACTCTTTGCAGTTCTCTCAAGAAGGTTTCCATAAAACCCTGAGCCCAGGTTTGAGTTAGGTCTCTGCTTTTCTGTGCCAAGATGTGATGGCTTGCTCCTGTGCAGGTTCTGCCATTGTCATCCCCACAATGTGATGCAGCAGAAGCCCTCACAGGAACTAAGCTGATGCAGACACCATGCCCTGAACCTGTAAAACTGTCAGCTAAATAAACCTCTTTTCTTATAAAGGTAGTCACTTCAGGTATTTTGTTATTGTAATGGGCTGATTAATTACAGATGTAGACATAATCACACACTCAAACTGAGGTGATATGCTAAAGCAATATCCTTGCTTGTCTTTGGGATTGAAGGATTGCAGATTATTTTTCTATCCTTTATAGATTTCTACATTCTGTGAACTTTCTTCAGTAATTTCCACAGAAAAATTTTATAATGATAAAACAACTATGTAGGAAATAAACACTCATTTATGATAAAAATACTTTCAGCTATAATTTATTTGAAAAACACATGGAAGCTGTGTTAATAGTTAAAATTCATCTCACTGCAAAAACTTTAACCATTTCAAACACAAATTAGGTCAAACAAGAAAAATACATACAAGTGGAGCACATATGACATTAATAAATAAATCCATGCCACTCGCTCTGTGAGGCCAGATGAAAGAGATGTAGAATTTATCAGCTGCCAGCTGGAAGCCCTCAATTTAATGGTCTCAAATGGAATGTCTCACCCCATTAGTTACCCTATTTAAAAAAGAGTTTATCCGTAGTTCTTAAAGGGAAAAGTAATCCAATTGTTTCATGTCTAGATGCAACTTCTCAAATCGAATTAAACTATTAAATTAGCTAACATAATCTCTGGTGTTTTAATGCTTCTCATGAAAAAATGCAATAAAAAAGGTCCAAATGGCCTTTTCCTTCATATAAGTACTCTTAGTATTTTCTGAATATGTACCAAAAATATTTCTCCCATTCTCATTAGTTTGTTATTTCTTTGAAACTTTTAGAAATACTTATGTCAACAAACATTAGATTTCAAGATAATGTCAAATACATAAAAGAACCAAACACTACTAAATTGCTTTCCTGATATTAACAATTTAGCCAGCTATTTAGAAACTCCAAAGCTTGTAAAAAACTATTTTGTTTTGTGTTTTTAGATATATTGGCAATCTGAAATAGAAGAGATAATGATTTTATAATGAATTAATACACTAAAATTTTTGAAACTGAATTAAAAACACTGTTAATATCAAAAGGGAATATTAAATTATAAAATTAAAAATGTTATATAGCTATATTAAAACTTTATTTAAATTAATTTTATGAGCAATAGTAAGATCAGAAACAAAAAAATCAGAGAAAGTGGATTCAAATCCCGCCATTAGCACTTACTACCAAAGTGTCTTCATTGCAAAGATAAAATAAAATAATATACCTCAATAATGAAGTATGCCAACCACACATTCTAGGACCTCAGTGCTGATACCTGCTATAGATATTTTTATTATAACCACCTTGATTTTCTCTCTTCCTTATCTTTCCCCTACCTCATCATTACAATCTTCATGAGATTTATTAGTAAATCACACTGGAGCAGACCAGGGAAAAGTTCTACATAAATTATTGCCTATATAATAAACAGTTTTGGCAAAGCTTAATATTAAAACTAGTTTTGAAAGAGATGCTAACAGCATGAAGTACCACCTATATGCAGGTTTCCAAATATATTGAAAGATATTTCAAAAAATATATATCTACAACTTTGGCTAGTGGTATTATCTATGTATGCTTGGAATTTTAATGGCACTTTAGGTTTTAACAATCTCTATTCTGACATATTTTTACTATAAGATCCTTAAACAGACCCCCAGGATTGAGCACAGTACTTGGCAATGAATAGGTTCTCAGTGCACACATGTGGTAACATTAGTGCTACATGTAGTTTACCGTAAAACGGTTGGAAGTTTGTAAGATTATTCACAATGGGTCAGTTAGTTCTGAGAATTAGAGAAAAGTCCAACATCATCTTCCAAGCCGGCAGTGGTGATCTGATTGCCAAAGGAAAGGTGAGAGGGCATCAAATAATACTTCATCTTTCCTAATGTTTTGTAATGGATTATCTCTACTTGGAGCAAAGAAATGTAGGCCAAAAGGCAGACTATTTGGTTATGAAATGAAGTGATTATATTTACTTTATCTATTCCCATTGCAGTCTATTAATCTTCTTTGAGTTTTCTTTTAATTACTATAGAAAGTCAGTAAGCTAACGAAGGAAATCCTTAAGATATGGGAATACACAGATTTCATGATTAAGCCGAACAAATCAACACACAATAAAATGAATTATTAGAGTATACAGAAACCAGTGACAAGCATAAGGAACCCAACCCCTGAGATATTTGATTGGTGTCTTAAGAGAAATCGGTTGCCCTTACTTCCTCTGTTTGTAACAGACACAGAAATAGTAAAGAAGCTCCAAACCTTATAAATGATTGCCTTCATGATTTTATGAGAATTTGCTATGGTCTCCTTTATAAGGACAATTAAATATCTGCACAATGCTGATAACTGTTGGTTTAATAATTTATTATGACTCTATGTTTGTTAATATATGAAGTGTTAGGTACAATGACTAATAACATATGGCATGTAAACTAATAATAAACTTTATTACCTTTTATAAAGTCTTTGATTAGTTGCAATTTCAGCACCTGGTTAGTAGTTTCACAAACAACCTAAATAGTATACTTCAAATATAATTTCTATGATATAGTATACTTTATTTTTAAAATTACAATTAAATATGAAATAACTTTTAAAAAATCTAAATTGATTAGTTTATATTCAAAAATAGCAAATATATAGGTAAAAATGTGATAGACTCCAACATGGACCTGGGAAAGGTATTTTTCTTACTATGATTTATGCCATCATATAGACTTGATAATCCATACATTATTTACACAACCAAATATTGAGTTCTATGATCTTTTCATTTCAGTAACGCAGGCAATAGTTTGTAACTGACCAAATCATCCAAGAAATCTCTACTTCTCAAACGTAAATTTAACATCAACTTTTGGCAAAAACCTTCCTCTGATAGTCAATTTCTTTCATTCCCTTTCTTTTATTAGACATGCACATGGTCTTCTAAACTTCCAATGCTTTAAGAATACTTTATCTCACAGCCTAACACCATCCTAAGCTTCACCACCAACTCAACTCAGCTTAAGATCAAGTCAATCACTTAAAACACATTTTAAGTAATTTTATCTTATTTCATTTGATTGGTTTATTCCCAATTCTGTGTCAATTCAGTCACATACTTTTTCTATTCCTCTACCCCAGCTGCTGAGTAAGGCTATAGAAAATACACACTGACTGTGTCTACTACAAGTTCATGGTGTCAAGCATTAAGTACTTGTCCTTCTGTAATGTAAAGAACACTTAGCACAAAAAGGATTAATAAATTAGACACAAGCAAAATTTAAAACTCAGTGTTTCATATCATTAATCAATAAATTAGAAAGTTACAAATGGTGTCATTATGAACATCTAAATATAAGTGTTCACCAGAGCCTCATGTAGTCATAGTTGGGGCTTCACAGAAGTGACTGGATGTAGGGTGTGTGATGCTGGGATTAAAGGTATATGATTACTACATTAATCTACTGATTGGTTTAGCATAGTTCTGAGTGTGGATAAAGAGAAGCATACTGCTGCTGCTGCTGCTTGCTACTTTACTGCTTTCCTGCCTTCTCCCCTCCATGAACTATTTCTCCTCTGTAATGCCCTTCTGGCTTGCCACCCTGACTTGGAGCCAGCCAACTATAAACTGAAATCTCTATAAACTGTGAGCCCAAATAAACCTTTCTTCCTTTAACTTTGGGTGTTGGGTATTTTGTCTCAGCAACAGTACAAGTAACAAAGACATTTATTATCTATCAGATAAAGTGCTTGTATACACAATATATTTTTTAAAAACATGCACAACTGAAGTAATCTTAGTACTGAAGGAGGTTATGGCAGGAGGATTGCAAATTTGAATCCTACTAGGAAAACTTTGTGGGAATCTTTCTCAAAATAAATAAAGGGACTGGCAAGGTAGTTCAGTGGTAGGGTACCTCTGTATTTGATCTCTAATACTGCAAAACAACAACACCAACAATTACAAACACACAAAAGGCTTAAATAGAAATTTCAATAAAAAGCTGAATAAAAGCCGGGCGTGGTGGCGCACGCCTTTAATCCCAGCACTCAGGAGACTGAGGTAGGCGGATCGTTGCGAGTTCGAGGCCGGCTTGGGCTACAACGCGAGCGCAAGGCCGGCCTGAGCTACATAGTGCGACCCTGCCTAAAAAAAAAAAAAAAAAAAAAAAAAAAAAAAGCTGAATAAAAAGTTCTGACAATAGCAAATTTTGGTAAGAATCATACATTTGTGGTGGGAATAAGGTGCTATAGCAAGGTGGAAGACAGGACATTTCATTAAAAGGTAAACACAAATGTTATCACACAACCCAGATATTCATTCTGTAGGTATCTATCAAGGAGAAACAAAATATATGTCTCCATATTGACTATTCAGTGAATGGTTACAACAGAATTCTTCAGAACAGTCAAAAGAGTGGAAATAATTCAATACTTTGCTAACTGATAAATAAGCAAATATAGTATATCCAATAGCATACCACTTGACAATAAAGAAGAAGTTACTGAGATAGGTTACACATGTGAACCTCAAAAACATGCTTAGTGAATGAAACCATAGACAAAAGACTATCATATGAACTCTCCCAAGTCCAATATTCAGAAAAAGGCAAATTCACTGAAACAGAAAATAGATAATTGGTTGACTAGGGCTGAGCAATATAGTGGAAACTGACACCAAATGGGTTTGAAGGGCTTTTATGGAATGCTATAATATTAGACTGTGGCCATGCTTGTACAATTCTGAATTTACTAAAAAATATTACTAAATTATACACTTAAAGCAGGTTTATTTGTCATGTAAATCAGATCTCAGTGAAGCTGTTATTCTTTTAACTAGGCTTTTGATGTACCTCTGCAAAACTTTTGTTTTATCTTTGAAGTTTTATCAATATTCAGTGGTAATTCCAAATTTTGACGTTTCTCATTGTCTTAACAATTTTTTATTTTAAAGAGAGACAAAAAACACACAGTGATGCAGAATTTCAAAACAGGGTAATAGGAAACTGACAGTGGTTACTATATTGTGTATTGCTGTCTTCAAAGTAGTTGCTCAGATTACAAGACATAGGCATGAAAAGCACAGACCAGTGAACTAAAAGCAATTAGTAGTATAATTAGGTCAGTTATCCTATTCATTATCTTAATCTGCACATATGTTCTTCATTCTCAGAAATGACTGCTGGCTACTTTACAAATAAAGTAGAACAAGTAGAATTACAAATTCAGATATTTTCCCACACCTCCAAACTAATGTAGACAGCATTTTTCTGTTTCAGAAAGCGAAGTATCTCATCATTCAGCTAACTTCATTCTGTAAAGTTACTCTAGTCCTACTCTGCTTGGACTTTTAGAATACCACCAGTGTGGTAGCTTAGAAAACACAGAAATTTATTTCTCACCATTCTGGAGGCTGGAAGTCAGAAATCAAGGAGCCATCAGAGTTGGTGCCTGGTGAGGTCCTATTGCTTGGTTCATAGATGGCCAACCTTTTGCATGATGAAAGGGGCTAGGGAGCTCTGTGAGGTCTCTTTCACAAGGGTATTAAATCCATTTGAGAGGACTCTGCTCTCAAGGCATAATTACCCTCCAAGCTCCCATCTCAAATACCATCCCATGGAGGTGTCAGTTTAAACATTAAACCTATTGCAATTCTATGATCTCTTTCTGGATTCTTCCAATGTCTTAAGAAATATCACTTTGTTCTATTTAAGAATTCACTCTCTATTCCTGATCCAATTCTTTCATCTTCAAAATGAAACAGGATAGGTCAGTAATAAAGTAATCCTCACTCTGCCCCTCAGTTCACTTTTGTTTGACTTTTCTTCATACCTTCTATCCCTTCAATGGTTGCTCTTCGTTTGTTTATTCTTTAGATGTGAAGCATTCCTGCTAGGGTTTATTTTCTCAGTCTACATCAGAGGCCCAGATGTGATTTTAGTGTGCATAGTGTTGATTTACATAGTGATTAAACACAATCTAATTAGTTACTACTAAGATATGCCTCAAGCAGGCCTGAGGCTAGTGCCGTTGAGGAATGGCATGACTGAGAAACTGACCTTAGATGGCTTGCATTAGACAATTTGGAGCTGGCACAGAGTTCTGCCAGTTACTCATACCTGGTGAAGAACTTCTCCTGAGTGACGGCATTTTCACTCCAAACAGGTGATACCATCACCAATTGCATCTGTGTGAGAAACTTTAATGGACCTAGGATGTTTACACAACTGTAGGTAAACATGGAAGGATATTCTGACTTCTGCTTTGTGTGAGTGTCTCTGTGATTTTGTGGATTATCTGCCACTGAAGAAAAATGACATCTTTAGCTCTATTTAATGATCTCATAGATTTGTTAGGAGAGTTGCCAATATATAAAAATTAAGAGATTTCAGATAAAAGCCCAAATTCTTGGCTTCACTGGAAATATCAAATGGTTTAGCCATCTTTGGCCTTCTTTTCCACATTTGTACATTTGTAAAGGCAGCAATCTTGAGAGACAGAGGAGGCTGACCCTTGTAGGCCACTCTTATTCATTGTGTTTACAGGTTATCTCCAAGCCTAAGAGTCCTTACTAGAAATCAAACTTGCTTACACCTTCAAGATGAGCCTTTAGCCTTCGAAAGTGTAAGAAATACAGTGTTGGTTGTTTACCACCCACTCTGTGATACTGTGTGATGTAGTGGAGCATGTAGTACACACAGATAAAACTCAGGTTCTATAGAAGTAACTGGTGTCCCCACTCTAGTGTTCTCTGCCATTCACCTGATTTAAATATTCACCTGATTTTTCAACTGGACTTTTCGTAACTTCTCAAGAAACCTGCTTCTCTTTCTATCAACCTTCTTTAACATGCTTCTATAGCTGGGAAAGAGTCTTTTTTAGAATGCAGTGGTTACAGCATGAGTTCTCACTTTGAAATACAATGCAAAAGCTAATTACAATAGGTGAAGTAGCTTGTTATAATATGCAGGTCCAAACTTCTGTCATTCCTACCCACATTCCCAGGACAGTGGCAAAATACCAATAAGGTTTTCTTACACCAAATTCTCCTGATTATTATGCTCTCACTCCCCAAATTCTTATTGATTTCTCTCAAAAAAAATCTATGCTTTTTTTCCCTAAAGAATCCATTTAAATCATATTGCTTTTGATAAGTCTATTTTTATACTTTAACTGCCTATTATGAATTTTTGAAGCTCTTAGAGATTTTCCAATGTACCTACAATGATTACAACTGCTCCATAAACTTTGCTTAGTCAGGTTAAAAAAGAAATGTAGTTAGTATAGAATTGATGTAACTAAAAGTACTGTAGTATCTTTAAGTACCACAGCAACCATGGCTGGCTGCTGAAAGTACTTCTCATTTTTATTTTAATTTTTTATGGGGGGGGGCATGTGTGGCATTTTCATTCTTCCAATAAAAATTCAGCTATTCTCTATTGCTTAACCATATTCTCCTCAGGAAAGAATCAAAAGCAATCCTATGACTTCACGATGTAACACAAATAATTTGAGCCTGGCTATTGCCACTACCTGGCTGTGTGTTGCTATATAAATGCATTTCACTTGCACAATAGAATATCTAAGAAACAGAGTACAGTGATGAAATAACATTGAGGTGGTTTTTTCCTCCTTTTAAACATTTTTTTAATCAGTAAATTATTTAACTCTTATTTACTAATTTGCTAAAATGAACTAATTATTAATATGTTTCATATTATTTAAAATAACTTTAAGATAGCTGGGAAACCACAAGGATGGGAAATAAAATACTTAAATCTTTCTACTATTGTCTATAAACTTAGTATTTCTGGATTTTCATTATTTTAGCTATAAAACAATGCATTAGATTACATCCAGAAAATTTAACCTAAAACATCTAATATCATTTAACATGACCAAAAACACTACAAAAGACCAGGAAAAAGTTGTAATGCACTATTACACAGTAGGGTGAATATAGATAACAATAACGTACTGTACATTTCAAAAAGCTAGTGGAAAAAATTTTGAATGTTTTCACCAGCCTATATGATGTCTGAAAGGTCATTAAACAGCATGTCAATTTCTGATGCACTTAAACTTTTTAAAATTACATTTCTGTATTTTATAAGCTGATAATGGTTACTTTAGCAAATTATCTGACAGATGCTTATTGAGTTCCTACAGAGTAACAGCCACTGGGGACACACAGATTAGATATTACATCCAAGTGTCTCATATTCTGAATGTAATCAACATGTCTGCATAATAAAAACACTGACGTACAGTCCTGGCATGATGCATAACAAGAAAACACGGAGCATGACATAGAAGCACAGACAGGGCAGAGTTCAAAAACGAGTAGAAGAGGATACTATGAAAGACTTTTTTCCATTTAAAATCTAAATAATCTGTTGTTTGCATCTGTGTGGTATTTAGTATAATGAAACCTCCCAAGAGGAACAGTCAAGTAGGTGTCTTCTGCCATGTAATATTTAAAAATCTAAGATTAAAAGGTTCAGGCAAATTTGCAGAGAAAAAGTTTTCTGATGCTTCAATAGTAATTTCCGTTTGTGATGAATAACAACGAACAAAAAAGGTATTACCTTCAAGCTATTCTTGCCTATCTTACTTGGAATAGATAATATAAAATAACAACGGGTATTTTTAATTAAAAAAGATATGTACATAACTAACCACGTATATTTGATTCACTTTCCAAATATAGGATTTGAAAACACCTTAAAATTTATTTAGAAGAACTAACACAGATTAGTAGTATAGTTATCTATCTTGCATATATTTCATTGTTCGAGTGTTTGATCATTTTTTTGTGTGTAAATCTTCTAAACTGAACAATTACTTCCATGATAACAATATGCAATATATTAACTAGTATTCATTTCCTACTATTTTTTGTTTTGAAATTCTGTATTGTTTCTATTCTTTTTTCTGTTTTGCTTTAAAAAAAATTTAGAAGAAAAAAAATAAAACCTTCATTCTGTTAATAGGTTGTATTAAAGTATGACCTGACTATTATTTAACCAACACAAGTATATAATATGGTATTTTTGATGCCTTTAGTTCAATAATTCTTTTAGAAAATTTATATAATCATCAAAAATTAAATCTTACCAACAATTTATTTCAGGGGCAACAAGTTATTTTTTGATCTAGTTCAAATTCAGCATCACTGGTATATTAATAGACATTGGATATTCCCTTTTTCTTGACAAAAGTCAGCAAATGAATAGGAACTTCAAGCTGTGAATTTTTGTTTATGCTGAGTGTTTATGGTTTGGAAAGTTTGGGATATGTTTGGTTATTTTTTAGATAAAGATTCTTGAAATTTAATTTACATGACAATCACTTAAATGTTGGTGAAAGCTCAGATTGTTGTGCTCCTAGCCTAGAGTTTCTGATTCAGCAGGTCTTAGGTGGGCCTGGGAACTTGTATTTCTAGCAAGTTCTTGAGTGACGCTACCAGGCAAGGTACCACACTTTGGGAATTACTGTTTTGAACAGACAAAATTAATTAGATGCCTGTTTCTTTCACTCTGTTAGTCAGAGGGGCCTTAGATCCAGTCTGGAACTTTAAAAAGTAAAAGTAGGCTATCCCAATTTGTTTCCAAACTAAAGTTACACTTGTGCTGATTCTTAGGTTTTTTTCCATCACAACCTCATTTATGAAAAACCAACAGATATTTTCTCCTTTAATTTTTTCTACTGTCAGCTAACAATATATAGGTCATCAGTTTCAAAAGACAGTACATATTTTGGATTTTTTCCCTTCTACTCACTGTCTCCCATTTTTGCACATAAGCCATTTCCTTTCTCCTATAATATCCTTGCAGCTTCTTGGCTACTCCTGATTTCATTTGCCATGCTATCAAATTGGATTTTATTGTTAGGTATGATGATTGTATATTATAAATGAATGGATACCCTAAGTTCAACCCTTTGTTCACTCACAGTATCAGCCTTTGTTAAAATCTCATCATGCAATAAATGTGACATTCTGCAGTCATGAACATATATTTTACTAGGGGGTACAGAAAATAACATACAAAGTAGTGGGATGTGTTAGGGGAGTGGTATGCACAAAGAAGGTATAGGAATTGACTAGGAAGAAGCTTATAGGAAGCTACTCTGAAAACACTCTTCTAAGAAGGTCACACTGGACTAAGACTGAAGGTAGTAATGAAAGGAATGCATTCCAGGTGCAGAAACATCAATTGAAGTTCTGAGGTAGAAATGAGTTTAGACTGTTCAAAACAACAGACAAGTGCAGGGGGATTGACATTAGGGAAGGTGTCAGGGAGAAAATACGTTTCAGGAGTGCAGGCTGGGGAGTGAGGGAAAAATGTTCACCAGACTTTTTAAATTACATATTTCAACACACACTCACACACAGAACTAGGAATAGAGATATACCAGATTACCAGATGAAAGCTAAGTCTGTTCATCTGCTCCACTTGAGTTAGGATATCAACAGCATATGAGGAAGGAGAAACTGAAGGGTAAGGTCAGAATTCACTGCCCAGACTTTGAAACAGGTGGCAGAGAACACACAGTAAATTGTACATACTTCTTATTTCAGAATGCCAACACTCACATAGTATGTCTTAGCCTACTGTCCTTTTCATAAATTCTGAGTTAAGGAATTATTCTATTATTCTAGAGATAGAGATAGAGATAGAGATAGAGATAGAGATAGAGATAGAGATAGAGATAGAGATAGAGATAGAGATGTACATGTTATGGGAATGAGCATTCCCTCCTTATTCATAAAGTAAAATTTCTGAGTAAAGACAGCTAAATTAAGTCAGGAATATTTCTTTCATTAGCTTACAAAAGCTATGCTCTCAATCTGTGATGATTCTGATAAAATCAGCAAACAAATGAACAGCATATGAAAATCTTTCTGTGTGTCTCTGCCTCTGTCTCTTTCTCTGCCTCTCTCTGTCTGTCTCTGTCTCTGTCTCTGTCTCTGTCTCTCTCTCTCTCTCTCCCTGTCTCTCTAAAGCAATGTAAGAAAATGGAGAAGCCTAAGAAATTAGCCTAAAGCAGTAGTGGAGAAGCTTTTAGAGCTTTCAATGATACAGCTTGCTGTGGCATACATGCCATTGGTTCACCACCCTTAGCCTAAAGTAAGACTTGTATGTTTCTAATACCCACAAGAAATGCATCAAGTTTATTATACCTGATAATTTGAAATATTTTGTTTCTTATATTATTAGTTTCTAGGTAAAACTGAGATTATCAGAATTGAAAACATATTACTCAGATAGGAAAATAAGTCTATATTTACTATTAATGTATTAAAATAAAGAACACAATTTTTCAGTATCACAGAGCTAGAATGGTCTAGCATTTGAAACCACTTTAGTTTTTACAACACTCAAAACAAATCATTGAATGAAAAGGAAAAGGCCTTTGGCTTATGCCATAAAAACTCTCATGATCTTATTTATAAACTTGTCTTATGTACCATTTACCATCACCTACATTGACAGAATTACCTGTCTGCATCCACTGTTACATCATGAACGCCTCTCTGGATAACATCCCTGGAGGTTGTTGTGTCTGGTACCCGGTTCAGACTTCTAGTATACAGGTTGAGACCTCCATCTGTCATGTACCTGAAGAACAATGTCTAATTAGCCCACAGAAAATTAAATGACCTTTATAATTTAATTAAATACACAGACTGTGTTCTTAATTTTCAATAATTATTTAACATCAACTCTCAATTTTTTTCTATATAAACAGTCTGCTCATCAGAAAGTTATACTTTTAGTAATAATAACATAACTTTTCAATTTCATTGATCAATTTCTTTACAACAATGTGTAAGTAGACTATTATGAAATCTATTTTTTTTCTCTTTTGCTATCAGTATTTTCAACAGGTTTGTGGATAATATAACTCTTATTAAAGAATAGCAAGATAATTTTATCTTATAATCACTGTTTTTTAAGCAGTGGAGGATCATGGGACTAATGGGACATCATTAAACTTAGAATTCATTTATTTGACAAGTAAAAATTATACCTTAATTGATCACTATCCTAAAATAATAACCAAGATGTATTAAATGTTTAAAATGTTGTCAGGGCCTATTGTAAACACTTTTCATGTAATAACATGATCATCTTCATTTTAGTGATGAAGAGAATGAATGCTAACTGGTTAAGCACTTGCACATGGTTCTTCGATCAGCATGGTAGAGCTGAGGAATATTACTAGAAAGCTGGCTAAAGAAACCATGATCACTGTAACCACCAGTTAGTGCTGCATGGCCTAAAGGGCCACGCTGTCCTCCTGCTTCCTGTCTTTGAGCTCTCCCCATTAATAAGTACATTGGTTATAGATGACATTTTTACAAGCCATTTATATTTCATCTGTGAAGTTATTAATGTGATTTACTCAATTTCTGTTACATTCCATGTTTTTTGTTTGGTTATTCTTTATTTCCTCACTGATACTAATCCTGTTTTAGTTGAACACATTGCATACATTGTGGTTTATAAAGGGTTTGAATCTGACAATTTTGTCTTACACATTTATATATCATATTAGATTTTTCTGAATAAAACAGTTTTCAGTTAAATAGCTTTCTAAGTTGACATAGCAACTGCTTCTGTTGTTTTTGTGTAGTTTGAAAACTGGGACTTCAGACCCTTGGAGCTCAGTTCCTATCTCCCTTTTATTCAGACCTTCTCTGCTTTCACTTAATTTCCACATCCTGTGAAGTGACTAAAGCTCCAGAACTTTGTATGATGCTGTAGGTTAAACCTTTTAAGCAGTTCCTGTATACTATCTGTTCCATTTCCCCACATATGACCATGGGCGCCTTGTCAATTGGTCACAAAACCCATGCCAGCTTCAGCTGGTATTTGTGAATTTTCTGGTCAGTTCCCATAGATGGTTTGGGGTTCCCCTCTTCCAGTACTAACTGATATGTCATTGCCAGCCTCTGTAACTTCTCACATAAATGTTGATGCCAGGTTAGATTTCTGGCACTTGACTGTTCACTGTCAACTGCTTATACCTGGGTAACTTATTATCATCTTTTTTTGTAAGTAGTTCTTTTTTCATGCTTTTTAAGTTTGATTTTGCTTTCTTTGTTTTAATGGGGAATTTGGGAAATTTTTTTTAAAAACCTTGTTTCTACTATATATTCTATCTTCCTATTATTCTATTATGTTTCCATAGTTAACATTTTCTGTCAGCTGCTGTATGTCACACGTAGCCAAATTTTAATTACATGCGCACCAGAGATTTTAAAGTGATTCTATCCTACTAACAGATGAACTACAGTTCAGTGTCTTCATTCAGAGTTGCACAGATACTATGAAAAAAAATGCCCCTAGACCAACAGTGTTAGTTAAGGAAACTACACAAGCAAAAATGACTGCTGGAAGAATTTTTTCATGGTTATGTGGGAAAAAAAAAAAGATTACAGGAAAGAAACCTGTGCATTTGACATGCAGATAATCTCACAGGGCCAGTAAGCCAAGACTGAAGACTGGAGGTAGCCTTTTTGGATTCAAGTAAAGTGCTACTATTCACTAGCTCAGGCAAGTCAATTAACCTATGACAACAGCTTTAGCTGTAACTCAGAGGTAGTAATATTACACAGAACATTGTCTAAGATGTCATAAGTACTATTTATATCTAGACTAGCATTATCAGGTATTTTTTCCATGAAATCTTTCTATATTTGTTAACATTTGACTTATAACCCATATATGAAATTAGAAAAACAATTGAGATCAGGGATCTGGCTCACAAGGTAGACAATTTTAAGCCAGTTTAGGTGCCTTAAATTTTCCACTGTTACACATATTTCAGTCTTCTAAAGCTTAATAAAGAAGAATCAAGGGAGGATCAATGCAGAGTCAGGATTAAAGTATATCTTCCTCCCTATTCTTAAATTTCATTCTCTAGTATTCCTAAATTATTTGTGTTTGCATCATGTGATTTAAGTACAATTTTAATTTTAGGTTACATGCTTAATCCAAACTAAGTATTATCATGTATCACCATGCTACAGAAACTTACCTTCAATTTTTACTCCATTAAAATAAGTAACTTTTTCACCCAATTGTCTAGTATTCTTTTTCAGCTTCACAAATAGAGATATTTTTCAGACTTATTATAAGTAAGAGGCCTTTCTCTGTCTAATTCTTAATTACTGACAGATCCACGTCCCCAAGTGTATAAAGCAATTTCAAAAAGAGAAGGAAGAGATAAGCCTTTGCATGCTTCAAAAAATTTTGAATTCTCAAAATGCCGATTAGGTAATTTTCTGATTTCCACCTAGAGTACATGAATAATATGAAATTTCATTCCCTTTTGAATTGCCTTCATGACATTCCTGTGCTTGCATGAGAAAATAATGTCCTAAATTAAACAACTTCATTCATTACTATGTTTATTGAGCCTCTTGCCCTTTTAACCAGTAAAACATACTTTTAAAGATAGTGAGAGAAAAATGAACGCTGTGATTCAATTTTTTCTAAGTTGTAGCAATACATTTCTAAGCTCTTTTTTTGCACTTAAAGAAAATACAATCGAATTAAGTCCTCTCATCTCCCCACATTTCAATTCTAGGCTAAGATATTCCGCTGCCTCCTAATGAGGCCACCATGCCACACCACATCCACTGGTAGCAGAGGCATGCACCCTGAGTGTCCTCCACACAGTAGCCTCCAGTCTTCCTGGAGCTGAAACGCTGTCACATGCCCATCTTCCACACAGGGGATGGGCCTTGACATGCTTTACATTTCAATCTCCTGTACTCTGCATTAGGAAAGAGATCATGCATATATAAAGCCATGCAGCTAAGTATCTCTGGAGAAAGTTTTGTGCAGAACTTGGGGTAATTTTACAACATAAAAAGATGCAAACCACTGATGCACACTTAAACAGACTTATTTGGAAGACTACCCAAGGTCTCCTTTGAAAGACTGATAAAGAACATAAATAAAGGAAACTAGAAATCTACATCAAGTTTCAAATGAGAAATGAAACAAATAAAGAGGGAAAAGAATCTAATCTAAAAACATTTTTGATCTGTAGTGAATTTCGCAGAGACTACCCAGCTTTCATCAAACCAGTTTCCTGCTCTCTCTGGGCACATGATTGAATCATATTTTTTTGCCTTTATTGTAGTTAGACCTGGCCAGGGAATTGTTCCAGACAAGAAATGTAGGTAGAATTCATCTGTAGAACTTTCAAACCTGGCACAAATAAAGTACTTTCACACCGCGGTTCTTCCCCTCTTATGCCATCTTCCTGCTAAATATGAATGATGAGGGTGATACTGGAAAACTAACACAATAATAGCAGAATTCCCATCTATCTTACTCTGAATGATTACATGGTATACATTCCCCAACTGAAGACCCAAAGCACCCATGAGTATGTGAAGGAGAAACAATCTTTTTGCTACATTCCTGAGGTTGTGACATTTCTCTGATGTATGAATTGTTATTAGTTAATAAGGTCTTGAAAAGACAGAATGCTCCCAATTCAAAATGCTTGAAATACATACATATATATATATATTTATATGCAGAACTCAGTTGTTTAAGGGTATGCCTTTAAAACAACTAATTATCTCAGAATCCTTGTGTGTACATATACTGATATATGTATGCACACATACATCATTACTCATTTATTGGATAAATGAACATACAAATATAAAGATGGGCAGACACTGTCTATGTTATTCACTACTGCATGCTCAGTGCCCCTAATGCTGCCTAAGGATGAACTCATCCAATAATTTTGCACTGTATACGTGCCTATTTTACATATTTCAGTTTGTGAACCCTTGTTGCTCTGCATACTTTTCTGAGGCGTCTCAGTCATAATTTCACTAACTTCTACTGAGATGAGATCGTTACAATTATATCCTGGACATTAGTTTTGATTTTCCACAAACAACCTGTACATCCCACAGTCTCTGATTCTCCATTTTTAACTCTCCATTCATCACTTCCTCCCACCAAAACAGAAAGAAAGCAAAAGAAAAAGAAAGAAAATAAACAAGCAAGTAAGCAAGCCAAAAAGTTCTCCTCCCTCTCTTTTCCTGCGTTCTCTAAAGTTACACTTTTATCTCCTGTGCTTCAAATCTAGGTATGTCAATATGATTTCTTCCCATACACACTTAAGAGGAGTCCATCATTATTTGCAATTTTTTGTTTTGTAGTATTCCCCTCATCAATTACTTCCCTTCTTTGATTCCTAACAATACCACTACCAGATTTTTGATCTTCTAACCTTGAATCTGAGTTCTTGCAATTGCTCCTGAAATCTAGCCCCAATTCCTTTCCTTTCAATCCATTTTGCGTGTTTCCCTTAAACTGTCTTTCCAAAACACTATCTTCATGCACCATTCTGTGACTATTTCATAAATACTAACAAGTAATGGTTTCCACTATTCATTGCATAGTTTAAACTTGCTAACTTAATGATGCTGAGGCCTGTCACGATAGTCCCTTCATGTCTCGCCTTCAAGTCTTTGCCTTCCATGCCTCTCAGTTAAAGATCAATGAATGTCATCTATCCAATGTTCCCTCTGATTTGGAGCATTCTATTTTAGTCAAGTTTAGTGAATGGGTTGTAACTTTCACATTTGTACTTTTCTTACAGATTTTCTTTTTAAATGTATTTCCGTTATCCATAGCTATTTAAATTAGTAAAAAAAATTTTTTCTTATTCATTCATTTGTATTTCATACCAGAATTTAGCTCTTCTTTATTCTGAACTCTTCTCTCAATTTTTATATATATAAACTTTTTCTAAGTCACTCACATATTGTAGGTATATGTTCCTTGATTTCTGACTTATTTTGGTCCCAAAATAGATTTTACCCTAGATAGATCCTTCACATAGGAGTGAATAAATAGCCAATTCTTGCCATTTACAAACCCCTTATTTGCAAATTTTCCTATTTTGCTAAAATTCATGTGTAGCCTCCAAAGCGATACTTGCAGCACTTTCAGTTAACTACAGACATGTGAGGAGAAGTGCGAGATTTGAGCGTCAGAGGTTTCCAGCTGAGGTTAAACAGGGAAGCACTCTTCCTGCTTATTTCAGTTTTCATACTATAAAAAGTGTCCTATTCATGGTTTACTTAGTGCTACCTTTTCCACATGTGTACCCTTTTTGTTGGAGATTTTGCTATTTGCAAAGGCTATCATACAGCACTGAGGGGCCATTCTGTCTTCCTACATGTAAGAAGACTGTAATGTGTCCTACAAAAAAAATAATTATCATGAATAATAAGATTGCCTGCATGAAGATGTAGACACATATATGTTTGTGCATATGTAAATATATGTGTATACTTATGTATATAAATATTCATATAATATACTTGAATACTGATATAAAAACTGAACACACATGTACACACACACTTAAAGAGATATAAAAAGAAAAGAGAGGAGAAAATAGAAGAGGGGTTAGAAAGAATAAAGAAAAAAAGGAAAAATGAGTCAAAGAGGAACTCCTTAGTCCAATGAAGCCATCATGTTCTCTGTAATTGGTATTTCCTCCTAGGCTACACTAAATCCACATAACTGTAATAATAGCAAACAATGATATCTAAAACTTGTATGATAATAATTATAATAAATTTAATGATGATGAGGAGGAGGAGAGTGAATTTATTGAGCAATTATTTTGTGCAAACTAAATAAATTTTTGTGAATAAGTCTTATTCTGTACACTATGAAGTACTACATTTTTATCCTTATTTTAGATGACATAAAATGAATTTGGGTAAGTTAAGTTCCCAAGTAGTCTGAGGGCAGAAAGGGACTTAAATTAGGCACTCTGAACCAAACTACAATCTGTCCTATTTAATCATCATCAGCCTTCCCTGCCCAGTGTAGAAGGGCAGATACCAGGGATGGATGATTGGATCTCAGAATGTCAGAGCAGAGCTATAAATGTCATCAAAAGCTGGTTTTATGTGCATGTATGTGTGTGTTTTGTTTGTTCTAGGTCAGTTTTTCACTCAAACATATGCTTTTTATAAATCAGGAAGGGGTACTCATGTAGAAGAGTAATTCCCTAGATGGGTCCTCTAAAATGCACAAGGATAAAATTAGGTCAAATACCACACTCAGAGGAAGAGTATAGGTAAAATAAATTGAGAAACTTTTCCATAAATTATTGAGCCTCAGTTTTTTCTTTCTTCCAACTTTATGCTCAGAATAGTTGTGAAATTTCAGATGCACTTCAGGTGGCTAGAATAAGGTAAAGATAATAGGCTCTTTTCAGTAAAAGTTGTTTAATGTTATACATATTACTAAATATCATTGGTAGGTGGTATGATAAAGGAATAAGAATATAAATCGTAACAATTTTTCTTTTCAGATATTTTGTTATGATTTACTTTTTATACTTACATGTGCTTGAAAAATACTAAAAATGCAATTCAAACAGATGATATTGGAGCTAATTATACCCAGTGCATTTTCACAGAAAAGAAACATTATTGCATCTTAGTGCTGTATTAAATTGCACTTTCCTTTTTGGTGGTGGTACCAGGAACTGAACCCAGGGCCATCACAAATTGAGCCCTTTTTTAACTTGTTATTTTGTCACAAGATCTCACTAAGTTACTGAGATGCTCAGGCTCTGCTCAAACTTGTGATCTTCTGTTTCAGCCTCCCAGAGAACTGGGATTACAGGCGTGAACCACCAGCCCTGCCCAGAGCCTCAGCTCTGAAGTCACACATAACTGAGTTCTAGTTCAAGTCTGGTCATCTCTGTGTTATACAGCAGGAGCCATTAGGCTCAATGTGTTTGTGTGTAAGTATGTATAAAAATACCCACACTGTATTGGTATTGGTAGTGGGTAGGATAAATGAGACAATATATTTAATGCACTTTAACCAGAGTGCAGTAGATGACAGGAGGAGTACAGAATGCAATCACAATTATTGGCAGACTTAGTTTTAATAGAATCTGAAATAGATTCCACCACAGCCTGTCCTCTGACTAAACCAAATATTCCAAATTGCCAACATACTCTAAGAGGTTTATAATCACAGCATTTTGTTTTATTATAAGAGGAAATAGAAGGTAAATAAAAAACCTAAGATTTGTTTTTAAGTCTGTGTGGTAGCAGTTGAGTTGGAATATCAGCTTACTTGGTTTCCAAACCTGACTGGTAGATCAGAGGAGAACACTTCTAGTTGTGTCTAGGTGTGTCTGGGTGTGTCATGGAGGTGTGGCCTTGATGTTTATGTCTACACCCTCACTCCTTTCTCTCCCCTGCTCTGTTCTCCTGTGAGGCAGTGAGTTAAAGTGTTGTGCTGTACAATGTCTTTCTGCCATGATGTTTTTGCTTTGGAGCCCATGAACCATAGCCTGAATCCTCTTAAAATACGGGTCAAATTAAACCTCTCCTCCTTTATAAATTATGAGCATCAGATACTGTGTCCAGCAGTAGAAATATGGGCTAACGCAGTCTAATGCCATCAATAGACAATAAACAGATTGAACAAGCCAATTAAAACTAGAGATATATAACTAAATTAATATTGGAGGCATATCATCGAAGAATGCTAGAAAATATTTATTGTTCAAAGCAGTTTCAGACAGCCTGGGACAAAAAAGAAAGTTGAGCATTTGGCAAAAGTCCTCCTATCTCCTTCCCATGTCCTTTACTACAAAATCTGTTACTTAAGCACTTGTGAAAGTCATTCTGAACAATACAGGCCATCTGTGTTTCTCTAAGCTAACAAAATGTAATGGTGTATAATGAATACACAACCCAAGGAAACTCTGGATATTTTACTTCCCATGAACGAGCAAATGAAAGGTCTTGAAACACCTCAAGAAAATTCCGATTGCTCATCTTTTCTAGTGACTTAGCAAGTAAACATTCATATCTTTTCCACAGCGAATGCATCCTGTAGCCCGCCTCTTACACAGAGCTGCTGAGACCAGGGCCACTTACCCACTGTTGATGTCATCAGACCTGAGACTTTTCCCCAGGATATCGCCATCACTCATGTATCCACCAACATCCACCTCAGAAGACATGTCCAGGTCACTGCTCGCTTTCTCACTCATGTCCATTTGTGACATGTTTCCCAGCCGAGAGACCGCGGCTCTGCGGAGAGGCGTCGTGTACATGAACCTGGAGGGGTCAGTGTGGATAAACCGACTGGTCCCGCTTCGAGGGTAGCCGGCACCCATGGAAGGCGCATCTCCTGCCTGCAGTCGCGGACTCGCCTGACCCAGCCTCCAGGTCATGGGAGTGGGTCGACCCGTCAGGTTGGGTATGGTCCTTCCATTCACTTCTGTCGTCACAGTGCTGTCAAATGTTGTCTCCAGGGTGCTGTCAAATAAAATGGAGACATAACTCGACTGTGCTCCATAAGGGTCAAATACCCAAAATGCTTGAAGACAAGAAAGCCTAGAGCTGAAAAAGTCCTATCTTAGGAGAATATGACTTTCACTTCAAAAATTACTGTCTAGGTTCATTTTGTGATTCTGATCACCTCTGGAGAAGTCAAAATGCGCACAGGACTATTCATTCACATTGGTTTTTTCTGTTTGTTTGCTTGTTTTCATCATTGCATTTTGGATAAAATAAAATATTGCTTCATTTTCTCAATAAAGCCTTAATCTATGTAACCTTCTTAGACATTTTTTTGATGTTAGCTATAATTGTGCTTGCATATTTTTTGCCACTCTTTCCAGATATATTTCAATTGCAATTCCTGCCACTGTTCTCTGGGACAGGCACGAAAATCCTCCTAGTAATGATGATGGTAGTTGGCAATAGCTGTCAGTTTGAAAGTGAAATTTTTTTGTTTGCTTGTTTTTTTTTTTTTTTTTTTTTTTTTTTTTTTTTTTTTTTTTTTTTTTTTTTTTTTTTTTTTTTTTTTTTTTTTTTTTTTTTTTTTTTTTTTTTTTTTTTTTTTTTTTTTTTTTTTTTTTTTTTTTTTTTTTTTTTTTTTTTT
>RJWM01020595.1:0-36877 GCA_004363535.1 Dasyprocta punctata | reverse complement strand
AAATTAAAACAACACTGAGATTCCATCTCACTCCAGAAAGAATGGCCAAGATTAAAAAATCAAGCAACAACAAATGCTGGAGGGGCTGTGGGGAAAAAGGAACTCTTCTCCACTGTTGGTGGGAGTGTAGACTGGTGCAACCATTGTGGAAAACAGTGTGGAGATTCCTCAAGAAGCTAGGATTAGAGATCCCATTCAATCTAGCTATCCCACTTCTGGGCATTTTCCCAGAAGAATTGAAAACATCATACCACAGTGATATCTGTGCACCCATGTTTATAGCTACACAATTTGTAATAGCCAGATCTTGGAAACAGCTCAAGTGCCCATCAATCAAAGAATGGATTAAAAAGATGTGGTATTTTTATACAATGGAGTACTACTCAGCTATTAAGAAAGATTGCATTGAGACTTTTATAAGTAAATGGACATGACTTGAGACCATACTCATAAGTGAGATAAATCAAACTCACATGTGTAAATACCATAATGTCTCCCTAGTGTAAGAAACTGAAACAGTATATATGATCCAAAATCTACAATAAATACTGTGTAAGGGTAAGAAACTACTCAAAGAGAAAAGTAATTGGGAAAGGGAAAAGAAGGAAAGAAGGAAGGGAAAAGGAAAAAAACATAAATCTGTATACACATATATGTAAGATAACTAAAATATCTATACTGCTGATTGTATTAGTTATTGAGAAAGATCGGTTAATACTCATATGATTAGATCAATTTGACAGGTCTATATCTGTTAATGTAAGCAGCCATGTTGAAGGTAACGATATGCAATATTGCAACCGTGGTCAAGTTCTTATCATCTTGTTTTGTAAACCTATAATGCTTCTGTTGTGGATTTGCTGTTGTCATTTGTTTGTCTCTTTTGCCTTTTGTCTTTCTTATATGTGTCTTTTTTCTCTTAAATAAAAATATAAAATAAAATAAAATAACATTCAATGATATAAAGTGCGAAGCAGAGGAGGCACTTGTGTGTGTACATGTGTGTATGCACATCTGTGGTATGTGTGCATGTATATGTATGTGAACAAGTGTGATGTATGTGCATGTAGGCATGCTGTGGTTAGACCTACTTTTGGGTCTTGATGGTTTTGTGATCTTGGCAAGTCACTCAGCTTCTCTGGGATGCTGAAATAATCAAGCCTACTTCCCAGGGTGAACTGCTCTCAAATCAGGTATGCAATGTTTTTTGACACTCCTCCTAGCAAAAGATTGATTCTAACTCCTCTCTCTTTGTACATTAGCAGATCTCAACGACTGGCAGCTAATGATTTCTACTTCAGCAGAAGTGATACAATAAGATATTCAACACTAAGTTAGCTCATCCAGGAAAGGTAGCCACTATGTTCTGAAGAAGCCCAGTTCACAAAGAGAGGTCACATGTAGATTCCAGCTCAGCTCTAGACAAGATCCCAGCATTCACAGCTCAAGTAGTGAATGACAGACCCTCCAGATGAGTCCAGCTGCCCCACTAATGCTGAATACAGCAAAGACAATTTATTCCTGCCAAATCCTGCCCAAATTAATGTTGTTATTTTGTGTGTGTTATGCATCTGGAACACTGGGAAGTTGTAAGCAGATTGTGCACACTGGAAAACCATCTACAGAAATGGAACATTGGTCAGTAGACATTCTGAGCTACTTATTTAGTGTGTTCAGTCAAGTCTTCTAGAAAAGAATGTCATCTCAGGGCAGCTCTGAGTCTTCCAGCATGCCTAGGAGCATTAGTGGAACACCTTGCAGTCATACCTTGTGCCTCACTTCCTCTCAAACCCAGTCTTCTGTCAGATCCTCATGTGCATCACTTGCTACAACCCACAGGACTTCTTCAACATGTTGTACTTAACTACATCACTGCTTTTTCCCACACTGTTCCTTCTGCCTGAGCTACATTTTCCTCCCTGGGCCCCAAGAACCTTGATTCCCAGATACCTCCTTCTCAATAAATACGGGCTTAATTCTCCAAATCTGATCTAAGGAAAGATTCAAACTTTCCTGTGGGAAGACCTTTTTTCTCCTTCCCTGAAGGCTTGGGGTCTGGGGCTACTCCCCAGAGGCAGGCAGAGAATAGGGAGTTGGAGCAATGAGGTCCTGGAAGATAGAAGAGGGAGGTGGAGGGATGCCATTGCCAGTTGCTGATGGAAGAGAAGAGAGAGGAGTTAGGACAATCTGTGTAGCTTGCAAAATTGACTTTCAGTAATCATATCCTCTCCAGTCCCTTATGAAGTGCCTGCATTGAGTTTTATTGGTTCCCAGGGTACACCTCACTTAAGCTAAGAAATGAGTCTGTTCCCACAGCACATGAGTGGTCCTGCTTTTTTGCTGACCCCAGGGTCCTTCCACACTTCTTTGCAGAGCTTATCCCTCCACCCAAGCCCGATTTCACACAGCTGCTCTGGCCAGGAACAGCTGTTGTCTGCAGATGCCTGCAGCCACATTGCCAGAGGCCAGGACAGTGGGTGCTCCCCTGCTCTCCTGCTGGGCACGGCTTGCACAGCTGCTTCTTCCTGCTGTTCCAACAGTGTCTTGTCCTTCTCATAATTCCCAACCCAGCAGCTCTCTGAGTTCCCTAAATCATCCGAAGTGTTAGGAAACAGAACAGGAGAGAATGTCTCTGTATCAGTTGGCGAAGGTTGCCGTAACAAAGTACCACGAACTGCAGGATTTAGACAACAGAAATGTATCAGTTCACAGTTCTGGAGGCTGGAAGTCTGAGATTAAGGTGTGGGCAGGGCTAGTTCCTTCTGAAGGGTGTAAAGCATATCTGCTCCACGCCCCTCTCCTTGATTTATAGATGATCATCCCTCTCCTTGGCTTATAGACGATCATCTTCTCCCTATGTCTCTTCACTTTATCTTCCCCGTATTGGTCAATCTCTGTGTCCAAATTTCTCCATTTTATAAGGAGGCCAGTTGATCTGGATTATGCCCCACTCTTTAACTTAATCTTAACTCAATTACTTGTGTAAATACCCTAACTTCAAAGGTCACATTTTGAGGTACTGGGGTAACCAGCATTCTAGCATATCTTTTTGTGGGGCGCACAATTTAATTCAACAGTCTCCTTCTGTTTGTATTATAGGTATAAACTAGAGGTCATGGACCTCATTCCTAAGAATGAAGCCACCGTATAATTTTTTTTTGTCTTTTTTTATTTTTATTTCTTTATTTTTTTTATTTAAGCAGGAAAAAAAAAGACATATATAACAAAGACGAAAAAACAAAACAGACAAACAAACGACTAGAGTAAATGCACAACAATAACATTACAGGTTTACAAAACAGGATAATAGAAACTTGACAATGGTTGCAATATTGCGTATCATTATCTTTAAAATGGTTGTTTACATTAACAGATATAGACATGTAAAATTAGATACATTTTGCTGACTCAGTTCTGACCCACCGGCAGCCCAGGGCCCAGAACTGCAAGACTCAGAATCTTCACAAGGCTGCTTTGCTTAGGTGTCTTAGGGGCTCACAGAATTGTCTGGGCTGGTCAGGGCTGCTCCTCCTGCTGTCTCCTGCACTCCACCTTTGACATCACGCAGGACAGATGACATCAGACTCTGCTTTTGCCTCACGTGGGCTGGGCTTACCATACACTGTTTGCCCTAGACTGCCCCTTGATGAGACTGCTGCTTGCACCCGACTTGGATCAACACCTGTCCCCTAATCCTGGCCCTCGTCTTTTATTCCAAAAAGAATAGTGAGATGGATCTCTCTCTGCTGTGTTCTGCACCCATAGAGGAGAGCCACAGCAAGGTGTTGTTGAAGTGGTACATTATTTAGAGAGATGGCTTTCCCCGCCACAGGTAGTGACATACAGATGCTGGACACAATTCATGAACATTCCTCAGATCCTGAGCTGAGTTTTCTTCTTCATTCCAGGCTCCTTAATGTACTCACCCCTTATTTACCAAGTCTTTAATATGTTTCAGAGACTATAACGATACCCAGATATGTAAGTTTTGTATTGTTGCTGTTACAAACTGCCACACAGTTAGGGGCCTAAAACAGTGCAGATTCATTATTGTGTTGCCGAGGAAATCAGAAATCTACAATGGGCCAGCAAACTGCATTTTTTCTGGAGTGAAAACTGTAGGGGAGAATCCATTTCTTTGTCTTTTTCTGTCTTCTGGAGGCCTCTTACATTCCTTGGCTTGTGACCCCCCACATTATTCCACGGATGCTTCTACCCTGTCTTCTTATCTGATTCTGATCCTGCTGCCTCCTTCTTATATGTATCTGTGATTACATTAGGCTCACCTAAATAATTCAGAATAATCTCTCCATCACAAAATCCTTAATTTAAATCAAATCTGTAAAGTCTTACCTGCCACGTAAGGCAACAGAGTTCTAAGTTTTTAGTATAAGAATGTGGACTTTTGGGGGAAACTTATTCTGCCTACCACACTGGGTATCCAGTGAATGGCTTCTACCTCACATTTTCCCCATGATTTTGCTTTCTGTCACTATCTCCTTCTTTTCCAGTTTGCCAGACATATTAGTTCATACCTATACTCCGATCATTGATACAGCTCAAGTTCTTCTCTCAGATGTGTCTTCTCCTTCAGTTACCTCATAAATCAGAATAAAAACATTTCCCCTTAATGGAGGGTGATTCACCCTCAGAGGTAAGGTCTCTGGTTCTCTCCTCTTAACATCACAGGAAGTAGTCAGATATTCAGGTAAGGATACTGAGCCCTTGGTGTATATATGCAAGGTAGAATCCCATAGAAGCTTCCTGTATTCTTCCATTTACCTCCCCTACCACCAGACATATTCTCCATCTTCTTCCACCCTGCCCTGCCCAGATAGCTGACCTCTAGCAACTATACCAGTGAGCTCATATGTTCTCTAGCTTCCTGTGTGGTTTAGCCAACAGGCACCCTGGCAGGAGATTGGAGGGCAGGAGAAACATGAAGGTAGAGTGTGTGTTCCTCTGACTTCCCCCTCCCAGGATGCCATGGGCTGCTGCATTCTTCAGCTGGTCATCTCAGCCCTCTACATGAAGGCTTCTCTGAGTTCAAGAAATTGCTTTTGGACCTTCAGATCTAGAAATGGTAACAGTTTGTGCTGCTGTTAACTGCAGGATCTGCACCATCTCTTGTGGTTTACCTAAACCCTACCCATACACTTGTACAGCCCTGGAGATCAAAACTCTACAATGGGCCAGAATTTGACAATTGGTTAAATTTTTCTCGAATTACTCCAACTGTGTCAACTGTGTTCAGATGGGATACTGAGTGTTACATTCCCCAAGAGTAATTCAAATACCCCTTAAGTGTCACCAGTTTATGGTTATAAATGAAATCACAATATAATTTAGACACAGATTGGGGTATTTTAACCCCATAAGAGACAGTGCCGGAATTCAGTTTTTTAAGCTTCTAGAATTACCAACACACACACCTCTCGCTGCTCCAGGGAAATTCTACGTTCCATCCATGCTTCCCATGTCTGTGCCATGGACCAAGCCACCACTGAAAGAATGGAACTGTCCATTTCTTTGGAATCAGGATCCTCCCAAGGCCTTTGGTTCTATGACACCCCTACTTTATCTCTCAACTAGTTTGGTTTTGATAATCTCTGAATATGCGAGTCAAAGCTACACGACTCTGAATCTGATAGAATCCTCACATGGGGGCATGAATCTGTTATCTTTGATTAGTCACATGTCTCTTCTGTGCCAGAAGTTCCCTCCCTTCTGGGTCACTCAGAAGAAGGTGCTCTCAGGCAGAAATGGCTGGACTTTTATCCCCTTCATCCCACAGACATCATCATCCTGTTGTGGGAAAATTCCCTAGCCAAACCAAACCAAAAGGAGGGCTCTTTGTACCGAAGAGATAAGAAGGCAGCATTTAATCTTTACGCTGGCAGACTGTTGAATCTTCATACCAGTGGACTGCTGCAGGATAATTCCACACAGGCAACAATGCTGAATTTACAGAGAGCTTAGTTTATATAGAATTTAGAAGTGGGAAGTACAAAGCAAGTAACAAAGTTACATAATTGGATACATGCACTAAGTTATATATTGACAGACAGGCTTGTCTTGAACACATTTGTTGAAACAAAGGAATTGTTAATCAGAATATAGAAACACTCCAGGGAACAAAGGGAAGGGCCCTTGCAGAGTGAGCATAATTAAAGGTATTACCATAAAATAGAACCATTGGGGAGGGGGCCCTTACAGAGTAAGCATAGTTAAAGGCATCCTTGATTAGCCCGCGGTGCTTTAAAGTATAGACAATTACTCTGACTCAGTGCTCACCAGAGATAGGAAGTTGGGCTTTAGACACTGTCAAGGTCAACTGAATTCAGTAGAAGCAGCAGAACAGAAACTTGGTCAGAGACCTCTGATCATAAAATACCTGTAAGTTTGCTAATTTATAAATGTGTTCTTACATTATAATTGTGCCTCCACAACCTCACCATGCATCCTCACTGCCTTCCTCTCATCTCAGAGGAAATGCTTCAGTCTATGCTCAAGGCTGCTCTCTGCATCTTTGGGACAATTCTCTCTGCTCTGAGAGCTGCCTCTCTCCAGAACAATGTGGTAACTTCCTCTATCTCATTTCGTTAAACTGTCCTCCACTAAAATATTCCTCCTTGTCACAAATATTCTCTGTTAAGAGAGAGACAGACAGACAGACAGAGACAGACAAAGACAGAGACAGAGACAAAGACTAGGGTGCAGCTCAGTGCTAATAGCATATGTTCAGTATCTACAAGGTCCAGGTTGGATTCCCAGAACAGGAGGGAGGGAGGAAAAGAAAATCCTCTTCTGTTCTTTTGTTCTAGATTTAATTATTTCTGCCTCTCTTTCCTTCCCTTCTTATCAAAGTTACTTTTTTATTCAGATCATATTCTTTATTAGTACATATTTGTAGTATATAATGTTTACATTCCTTGTGTGGAGCTGGTAGATATGCATAACACATCTCAATTCCTTTTTCATTCCCTTTCCCTTCCTTTAGTCTCCTCCCTCCAACTCTTGATTCCCTTCCCCTTTGAGAAAAATCTTTCTGTTATTTATCTTGTATTTTGCTATTTACTTATACTTTTCTTATATGAGCAGATTTAAACTTGTGCAACTGATTTATTCTACTTTACATTATGGTCTCAAAGTGCATCCATTTTCCTTCAAATGACTTGTTTATTTTTATTTATAGCAGAGTAGTACTCCATTGTGTGTAAATACCACATTTTCTTTATCCATTCATCTAAGATTGTTTTCTAGTTGTGTTCCATTTCCTCACTTCTCGTTCTCAACCCACTGTGATCTGACTCCTTCCCTTCAGGGCCTAGGACCTTCATTAATGCCAAGACCAGTGGGCACTTTTTCTCATTTTGTTGGACTTCCCTACTGAATTTAGCTATTTAATGCTGCTTGTAATCTTCCTCCCCCGCCAAGGGAGAGAGAACCTACAATAGGGACTTAAAATTTCCCTCAGTGAGCTCCCCTCCCCTTTCCTTTTTTATTTATTTTTTCAGTACCTCCTGGGGTTGTAATAGAGAACATGGATGCCCAGTGGGACTCTATTCCCCATCTTCCCCTGCAGCTGGTTGTGGCACTCTGAGTTCTTGCCACAGGGATGTGAACCCACCTGGTCCTGTAAACCCAGAGATGGTGGCCTCATTTTAAGGAAACTCATATAAACTCACCAAGTTGAACTATCCATGTGAGAAAAGCAAACACATATCTCAGGTAAGTTATTGCATCTTAAGAGACTTTTTCTTATAGCAACTTACCCTGTATTCTAAGTAAGTGACTCATGTGCAGGCAAGCCACTCGCCTTTTGGAAATTCCTACCTCTACCTAATCTAAATTAGGTCTTCCTGTCACACTCTCTTATAGCAACATATACTTCTTCAAAGAAATCTTCACAATTTAAGATTAATTATTTATATAACACAATGGTCACTTTTGATTGCAGTCCCAACAACATCCCCCCCCCAATATTTTGATCTCCCAGAATCCTGATTTTATTCAAATGTACATACCTCCCTCATCCAGACTTGGGTTGTATGAAAAGTGGGCTTTGCTAATTAGATTCTCCATTATATACTTTGAACTAAAATAATAACAATAATTATAACAATGCACTTGTCAAAAAATTTTAAGCCTAAGAGTTCATAATATAGAAGAAGCCAGTGAAACAATAAGGGACTGTGTACAAGCAAAAGTGTTAGAGAAACCAAAACTAAGAATGAGAGGGTTCCACAGGTAGGAAAGAAGCAGAAGCAGAGATGGGATATGCAGGAAAACCACATCGCTGATGACCTATGAATCCTGTCTGCAAAGGACCCACAGCCACCTTCTTCCAGAAGTATCTCCCAGATGTAGTCTCTGCTCTTGGCTTTGCATAGATAGCATCTACAGCTATCTCTAAAATATGTGACCTTTCCCTAAGCTAGCAAGAGTACACACCTATTTCTCATATTTAAGCAACTTTGGGAAAATGTACTCAATAAATATTATTTTAACATCTATGTCTTAGGTCCTATGCAGTACTAGAAAGAGCAAGGTGGGCTACCTAAAACATCTCTCTATAACCCTAGTGCCTGGCACAGGACATGAAAGGCTAAGTATGTTACATTTTACCTGGATAAAATTCTTCAATGGTTCCCACTTGGCCTCAGACTAATGCCCTTGAATTCTTATTATGGTTATAAAATCACTTTGCAAGATCTTCCTCCTTCTACTTTTTACATTTAATTCTCTTTCTTTGTCTTTCCCATCAAGTTAGACCACACCAAATTACTCTCGGGTCTCCAAATACTCTCACTCATAGAAGTCTTGGCACACACACTCTCTCATCTACTTGACAGTGGTGAGAAAAAGATGCAACAATAGGGATGGCAGTGATGGCAATATCACTACCACTTACTGAGTAGTTACATATGTTATTCTCAATCTTTCTAATAATATTCCAAGGCAGATTCTGCTATTTCCATTTCATAGAAGAAAAAACTGAAGCTTCTGAAATTCAGTAACTTGCTTCAGAACACCTAATTAGGAAGTGGCAAAGCCAGACTTTGATCTAAACCTGTGTGATTCTCCAAAAAAAAAATTGTCTAGGCCTGCAGCATCTTTTTAAAACTCAGCATCTAGAGGCAAACAGATCTGGGTCTGAATTTGGGGCTCCACCACTCCCTAAGTGGCTAGCCCTGGGCAACCTCATGAGCCTCAGTTTGCTCATCTGTAAAATAAAGTCAACAACAGATACTACCTTAGGAGGTTGTTGCAAGGCTAAAATGAAATAGTTGTGTAAAGTGGTTGCCATGTGCCTTGTTTGTTGCAGTCAATGAAAGTAGAGGTTGTTGTTTCATTATCATTGTTTTTACCCTCTTCGCATACCTTTCTCCCCTTCATCCTGTCCAAGTTAGAGCTCTGCATCTTGTCATAGACACAGTCTGAGAGCTGCTTCTTGCAGGGTCTCCTGGGGCCCTGCTTGCACAATTCTGTGGAAGTAACTCAGGCAGGCGGAGGAATAGACTGTAATTGATCCCAGTTAGAGCTGGGCAGGTCCTGTCTTCCTTGGCTGGGGCCTCAGGAAGCAGGGTGCTGCCTGATTTATGTCTGCACTGCACCGGGGATGACCTGGTGCCCTCTCTACGTGTTCCAGCATCAGACAAGGCCATAAAATGGAATTGATGCTGCACATTTGTTCCTTCAGGGGCAACTTATACATGGGTGCACCCAGCAGAGGTCAATTCCCTGCCAGGAAATACTGGTGTGTGTGGCTTCGCTGTGCAGTGAGGCTACTAGGAGTTCAGGGCACTTGGACCTACATCCAGTGACAATGAACATGTGCTTTGAGGCTAAAGTGAGCATCTTTTTGCAAACATTCCCCAACACACAACCTAAACTTATGCCTCCTTCTAACCTCAGTCCCAGCTGTCCATGGGCCTTCCTCTCACATGTCCCATAGTTCCCAGCCTGAACTTATCATTCTCACCCCTCTGCCTGCTCCTTTCCCTTTTCTCCCTACTGCCCTCCCAACACACACACACACACACACACACACACACACAACACCACATTGAGGCTGAGGAAGCTGTGTCCTTCAGATGTGCTACAGCATCTTTGTATACGTATTTTTATATCCCTGACCAGTCTGTTTTGCCTTAGGTTTACCATTATCTGTATCTCTGTGTGGCCCCTTCAATAAACTGGGAACTCCTGGAAACAAAGTGCTGGATCTGAGCCATTCCTGTACCTCCAGCAAAGTCTGGCACAAGCAACGTGCCATCTACTTTTGATTGTATGGTTGAATGAATCAACAAACAGATGAGTAGTTTATCAGGACTGTCTTCCAAGTTAGTTTTAAAGAGCAAAGCTTCTAAAGATTCACTGAGCATAGTGAAGTCAGATACTAACTTCTTAGAGTCTGCTATGGTTTGAATGTGTCCCTCCAAAAGTTCACGTATTAGAAACTTAATCTTCAAACATACATGTCAATAATAAAAGGTGGAACCTTCAGAAAGTAATTTGAATGAGATGAAATCATGAGAGGGGCCACCATGATGACAGCAGTAGCTTTAGTAAAAGAGAAAGACCCCAGCTATACCCAAGTACATCTGCCTTGTCTTGTCATGTGGTGTCCTCCATCAAGTTAGCATACAGCAAAAAGACACTAACAGATGCCAAGCAGATATTGGTACCATGCTGTTGAACTTACTAGCCTCCAGAACTGTGAGCTAAATAAACCTTTGTTCTTTATAAATTACCTGTTATAACAAGAAAAAATGGACTAAGACTCAGGAAAGATATTAGCTGCATGTTCTAATGCTTTCATGCATAGACAACTGAGACTCAGTAACATTAAACAGCTTTCTGACTCAAAATAGGTATTTAGTGGCAAAGCCCCTGGACTAGCTTCCCAACCTCCTAATTCCTGTCTACAGCCCTCTCTCCTCTTTCTATATGCTGAGTTTAAAATGAGTCCTCTGCAAACTCCTGGGCTTGGCTTCCAAAAGTAGATTCCAGAAGCCAGAAACTATTCTACGTTATCCACAACATTTTATTAATGAGAACTTCATCCACAGAAGAGAAACTGAGGTGAGCTTCTCAGAGATTTCAGCTCCAAAATCACATAGAAGACAATATGGCCATATTTTTCACTTCACATTTTTTTTGATAGATTGTGTTACTATTCCAGATGATTGCTGGATTTTCAGTGAAAGAATTGCCCATACCTGCCCTTGAAGCACAATTTGCAGGGCCTGTCTGTGGCAGTAGACTCCACTGTTTTCTTGATGTCAGTTTTGGCTTCTGTTGGCCAACTGAATGTGAACAGAAAGGATGTGTACCACCTCCCAGCAGTAACTTTAACAGTCATTGCTATTTACCTAGTGCATGTTTCTTTCTGTCTTCAAGTTAATATAGAGGCAACCTCTTCAGTCTGGGACCTAGAATGTGAAGACATGTCAAACAGAAGCTTAAATAACCTGGAGCTGTCATTCAAGTTGAGTGACACATCTTTGGTGTTGTCAGTCATTGAGATTTTGGGATGGTTTCTGTAGTTTAGCCTAAAAATTTCTAACTTTTTTTTTTGTTACAACATAGAGAGAGTCATTTGGGACACTTTAAAAGGGAGGGCAGTGTTGTGGTTAAAAATATTCACAAAATGATTCAGTTCTCAGGCAGCTCTAGGGCTGAGCCTTAGTATTCATGGTAAGGTGCCATAGTAAAGAGATTCCAAAATACAAGTTTTTTGTTTGTTTTTTGGTTTGTTTGTTTATTTTGGGTACTGAAGATTGAACCCAGGACCTTCATACTGAACTGCACCCCAGCCCTTTTAAAAAAATTTTTTTAAGACAGGGTTTTGTTAAGTTCCTGAGTTTTCCAGGATTGGCTAGAACTTGTGATCCTCCTTCAGTTTCCTGGAGGGCTGTGATTAGAGGCACACATCACCAAGGCAGGCTTCCAAAATACAAGTTTTAAGATACACATTCACTGAGGTCTCGCTTCCAAAATGGTACAGAATACATGGGCAGCCCAAGGTTGCTCCAGAAGGTTGTCCAAAGATTCCAGTTCTTTATAATTCACTGGTCCTACTTGCTCACATAGTATTATCCCCATCTGCACCATGTTGGAGTCCAGCCTAGAGGAAGGGGAAAATCATAAGCAGGATCAACCAGAGGCTCTTTAAGGATGTGATAGAAGTTGCCCACATTATTTCTACTCACAGTCCGCTGACTAGATTTTACTTATATGGCCATTTCCAATAGAAAGAGGCTGGGAAATGTAGCTCCTAGTGAGGTAGCCACCTACCCTGATGAATCTCAGAGGGAGCTTCTTAATGGTAAACACAAGGAGAAGATAACTCATTAGTGACCTGGAGCTGGCTCACATAGACTTATTAGAACCATCCCCAGCCCTTCACATTCTGTATTCATTGATATCACCTGGAAATCAGTCTTTTTAGTATCTAAATCACAGAAATTAGCAAGCATTCCATTCTGGGCAATGTCTCTAACCCATCCTCCATGCCCCAAAAGGCAGCCAAACCTTTACTAGCAATGGATACTGGGGGTCTGTTAGCAGTGTCTACCACAGACAGGACATGTGTTCATGGCATATCTGCTGTCATCTCTCACTCTTGACCACTTTCCCTGCCTTCTACTCTGCAAGTAGCCTTCATTTGGTTCAAACTTATGATGGGTGCTCCTCTATTCTTAGCTCTCGCTTGACTGTTCTGGGGTGAGGTGGTAGGTACCCTAAGGGTACTCAGCTCTGCTCAGGGGTTGAGGTGAGACAGGGAGAACATGCAGAAATCTGACTTCAGAGGTACAGTAGGCAGAAATGATACCAGAAGTAGACATCATTTTGTGCAACCAAAGAGGAAAAGCTCTGCCCCTACCCTCTATCCTCGTATACAGGGTTTCATTCTCCTTATGTAGTTTTCTGATATTCTTTTGTAACTCTTGAGATTAGATGACTCAATCTGGTGAAAGATTTACTTATTAAAGTGACAGGAGGCCTCTTGCTATGTCTTGTATTACAAAGGAATTTTTATGGTATAGTTAGTGCAGCAATAATATGCAGATCAAAACAGAGATTTGCAGGTAGTCCGTTCCCAATTATCTTTGTAAAGGTGCTTAAATGAGCAGGAGCAAAATAATCCAAGAGGAGTCAAAGTACATAGATTTTAGAATCAGACTGGCACAGGGCCAGGGGCCAGCCCTGTCCTTTCTCAGCTGGGTGTCCTTAGACACATTCACCTAACAACACTCTTCGTACTAGTATATTCTGAGCCCCTGTGCCTGAACTGCTCTTCCCTAAAGTCCTTCAGAGTCTTTCCACCCAAAAAAAATGAGTCTTTGCATGATTCTCTCTTGCAAAACCGTAGTCTTTCTCTTTATAGCACTAGTCAGAGTTTCATAGTATGACATCTATATACCTTATTCAAAATGGTTGGAACCAAAAGTGTTTCAGATTTCAGATGTTGGGAGGTGTGAATACTTGCATGTAGTACATAATGAAATGTCTTGAAGATGAGACCCAAATCCAAACACAAGATTTGTTTATATTTTATACATTCCTTATACACATAGTCTGAAGGTTATTTTACACAGTATTTTCAGTTTTTTACTGCACTTGTGTTTTAACTGCAACCTGTTCCATGAGGTCAGGTGTGGAATTTTCCACTTGTACTGTCACATTGGTACTTAAATAGCTTTGAATTTTGGAGCATTTTGTATTTTGTATTTTCAAATTAGAGATGCTCAACCGGTTTCTATTTATTTATCTACTTACCTCCTGATGTTTCATCTGTCTCTCTAACAACCTGGACTCTTTATGTTAGCTTTTTTTAACATTAGAGCTTCAGCACATAGCCCAGGGCAGGCCCAAATCTGCCTCTCAAAATTTTGTTAAATGAGGGCTGGGGATATAGCCCAGTAGCACAGTGCCTGCCTATCAGCCATGAGGTTGTGAGTTTGATCCCCAGTACCAAAAAAACAATTTTTTTTTTGTTAAATGAATGCCCAAGTAAAAAACTAACTAAGTTAGTTAAGTTCTTTAAACCTTTTCTGTGAACAAGAAGTATATTTAAAATACCTACCAAGTGCAACAAAGACAGGAGCAAATTGGAAACCATGCTAAGTGTCCAAGCCTAAGCTTTAAAGGAACATCTGGAGGTCCCTGCTAGGCCAGTGTTAGTTGCTGGAAATTGCAGAGTTCTTGGAGATTCTGAGGGAGGTTGGGGAAGGTACTTAGAAGGCTAGACATCAATAGGAAGCCATCTCACCAAATTAGTAAGCACTTGATGCTGTACTGGTGCAAAACAGCTGTGAGTTCCATCCACAAAACAGAGGAAAAGATACTTAACTGAGCAAAAGATGTGCAGAAGAGGGTAAAACACATCAGTTCTGTGGCATGTAGGAGAAACAGACCTGAAGTAAAGAAAGTCCCAGAAGCTGCAACAATGTTAGGACACAAATTTCTGCACTCCACTTTCCTGCTCCTTACTCCCCTTACCCAGACCCAAGAGGGACAGATAAGGCCTCATCACCAATTCCAGGTGTGTGTGGGAAATCTGACTCAAGGTGGAAAGTATGTTAGTGACTCAGAAACGGTGAATTTAAAGACAAAGAACAGTTCTGGGGATGACAGACACAGAAGAGACTGTGGTTCTCCAGGAGATTCCGTTAAGGACATTTAGAAACAGGAGCACCTTCCACGAAAGCTAGGCCAACCATCCAACTAGTATTCAAGATTTCCAGCCCTTTCCTCTTCTCTGTTTGTAAGACTGCTTGACCCAAAATCTCCTTCAAAATAGAGATGGAGGTTCCAGAATTGGGGTAGGGCTTTCTGGTCTCAAGAATGCCAGATCAGAAACCTTGAATTTGCTTCTTTCTTGAGCAGCCCTTGGAAATAAAACATGTCGAGCATGGGAAGAACAAGCTGTTGGGGTCCTTCCAGGCAGTAGGAAACAAGTAATCCCTGTTACATCTGATTTATGCTCAAGGAAGGATTAGTGAAAGAGTAAAAAAAGAAGTGTCACAGGACCAAAGACTGGAGATGGTTCTGAGTCCCAGAATAAGGAGACAATCTGGAACCTGATAAATCTGAGCGTTGGCTCTACTTTTCTTTCTAATTGCAGACTGGTAGAAAATTTTTACTGCTAATATCTCCTGCATTTATATTCCCTCCATTCAGAAACTGGAGTCAAGCAGAGAGGTTTCAGGGGACTTGAAGACAGGATTGATTCAGCTTAGGCAGATGCCCACCCTGACTCATCATCCGAGGCCTATGTTGAAGGCAGAACCATATGTATATTTGGCTATTCTCCCTGTCCTGTAGATACAGGAGGGATAAAGCCATTTCTAGAGATTGTGCAGGCAGTAGACAGAAGGTGCCTTCCACATGTAATTTGCAATATCACTCACTAAAAAATGGAGCACCAAGTTCAAATTATTCCTATGTTCTTTCTATTTTGTTCCATGTTACTTTTATGAAATGAAGGTCACTGTGCTTGTGGACACCAGAGGTGAAGCCCTGAGCTTCAGAATCCAATGAAGGTTCAGAGATCTGAAGGCAGTGAGTAGAACAGTACTCCATGCTAGTTCCGTGCTATAAACTGGAGAGGATTGTGTGTATCTAAAGAGTCTTGACAGGTAGGAGTACTTGGTATGTGTTTATAGAAAAATCAAAAAAAAAATGAATGAATAAGTGAAAAAAAGGGTGTGTTTTCAAATCTCTTGTAGAGCTGGGTAAAAAGAAAGATAACAACATGTGACATTTAAGCTCATTGTCAGCTAGACTGGATTAAGAGATTTCTGGAGAGGTGATTGAATTATGGGAGTGCGAAACTCATTAGGGGATGAATATACTCATCACTATATGAGCAATGTTTATAGCTCAATATGTTTAGTAGACAGGTACACTTAGAGGTAGGTCACTGAGAGGATGCCTTCAAAAAGTACATCTCCCACTGGCACTCTTCCCTTATGCTATGTTTCTGGCTGACATGAGGTGAGCAGCTTTCCTCTGACAAGCCCTTCTATCAGAGCCAGCTAACCATAGACTGAATCTGTGAGCAAAAGTAAATTCTCTTTAAATGGACGCAGTTTCAGACCATACAGATTCACATGTGTAAGCTTCATATTATCTCCCTAGTTGAGAAGCTGAAAGAGTAAACAGATCCAAAATGTACAATAGATATTGCAAAATGGGAAGAAAATGTTCAAAAGAAAAAAGAAACTGGGATGAGGAAAAGGAGAAAAGAAAAAAGGAAAAAGGAAAAAAATTATATATATATATATATATATATATAGTAGTTAAGATAGTTACCATACTAATTTCTCTTAGTTCATTGAAAGCAAAGGTTTGTGCTAATATTGTTTGATCAATTTTTCATGCTTATATCTTGTACTTTGAGCAACTACTTTGAAGATAGCACTATGCAATGTGTTAACCATTGTTACTCTCCTATTATCTTGTTTTGAAATTTTGTTTCATTGTTTTTCTCTTTAAAATTAAAGAAAAAAATGTATGTGTCAGTTATTTGGTCCCAGCAATGAAAAGTTGACCAATACAGATAGTAAGTAACATTTGTGGCACACTTAGTATTCTAAGATTTAGCATATATTAACTTATTAGTCATCATTGTAAACTAATGAAATGAATAGTATTATTCCTTGTAACAGATAATACACTGGCACAGAAATGTTAAGAAATTCACCCAAGTTCTCTGGGCTGGTGGCAGAACTATTGCAAACTAAGCCGTCGGCCTTGACAGACTCCACACTCAGCCACTGTGTCACATTACCTCTCAGGATGTCAGCAGCCACATCAGACTTAGAGGTGGGCTCAGGGAATCTGTAGCTTAACAATGTCACAGGTGATGCTGATGCTCAGGCAGAGCTAGACCTAAAACTGTCTACCCATAAAACAACCGAAAGCTTGGTGCTGTATAGTTAGAACAAACAAGGCTGCTTCTATGATTTTAGAATTTATCTGATTATGTGACTACAAGGCTTGCTGAATAATGTTGACAGGTTGAATCCCCATTGTGAGGGGAGGAATTCAAATTCAGATCAATTATAAAGAACCTTCTGAGGACTCTTGAGCAGAAAGCCTGCTCAGAGGATCTGCTGGTAAGACATTGGTGAGCCAGTGGACTCCAGGCACCAACTGGGGAGAGACAGGACTGACTGTACCTGCCCTAGTTCCTGGACTTTGATCTCCTATCTGACCTCCTTCTCACCCCTGCTCTGATCTGACAACTCCTGCTGAGTTGACCCCATCTCTGACCCGGCCTGCCCCAGTTTTCAGCCTCACTGCCCCAGGCTGATATCTCACAAAATGACAGCTCCAGGCACGACAATTTTGGTATCAGTCACCAGTATTAGCATCAAAACATCATCTCTTCTAATGATGTAGGGGTAAATGAAATGTTTATGTCAAAATAATTGTGACTCTTAGAGTGGAATTCAGTTATTTTAAACCAACTATACACTGTCACTGAACATGGCCTGTTGAAGTTGTCAGACAGAAATGGCTCATAGCACTAACTGAGGGGATGTGTTTCCATTCATGGAAGAAATGGTTTCTAAGGGTCATTCCATGATGACTTCTCTATTAACCTTGAGGGCAAAAAAAATGATCTGTCTGCAAGTAGCTCCCTTATTCTCAATTTTGCTTTTGAACCTAGAGATGATATATCTAAGATTAGTCAACTGGATCAAAGAGAAGAAAGGCCGCCAGATCTCACTTTCACAGAAGGAATGTTTCTAGCTTTGTTCAAGACTTCAAACTCTTCCAAATACTGAACCAACTTGTAGGAGATTGAGGAAGTTGGTAATGTGCAAAAATACAGTTTTTAAAAATTTAGATCCATCTGTGCAACAGAGGTCAGGCCCAGGGAGATAGGCCGCCTTCTTAGTAGGCATCAAAATAGCTCAAGGTTAGGGCCCAGGATACCACTCTATTCCTAGCTATACTTTAATTTGATGTGTGATCTTACACAACTCATCCACCCTCTGGACCACATTTTCCTCAGATATGTCCTTCTCTCTGAATGCTTAGCTCTTCATAGAGTGTTTGATAAATGATTGTGGAGTGAATAAGTGAATCTCAGAGGACACTTATAGCTCTGATACTGTAAGCCCATAAGCTATAGACATCTTTGGGAAAGAATGGAATTAGTCAAGAAGAAAAAGTTTGATACAAATGGTCACACTCCACCCTGTGGATATGATCTGCCCTTAAAAGACCATCTCCCCTTTCTGTTCATCCTCTTTTCTTCATTTTGTATCTCCTCTCCATTTTACCCCAAACATTGTTGTGATTTAAATCATGTTTATATATATAAATGTATATATTTTTTCAAATCCTAACCCCCAGTACCTGTGAATGTGACCTTATTTGGAAATATAGGGTCTCTACAAATGTTGTCAAGCTAGGATGAGGTCATACTGGATTAGAGTAGACCCTAGTCCAAGGACTAATATGCTTATAAAAAGAGGGAAAATGTGATGTGACAACATAGGGAGAATATTATGTGACAACAGAGGCAGAGATTGGCCTGATATATCCACAAAAGAATGCTATAGATTGCTGGCAATCACCAAAAGCTAGGAAAGACACACAAAACAGGCCCCCTCTGAGCCCTTAAAAAGGCATCAACACTAATGACACTGTGGTACTTGACTTCTGGCCTCATGAATTGTACAAGGATCAATTTGGGGTTTTTTTTCCAGCTACCTATTTTATGGTAATGTATTTTGTCAAGGCAGCCCTAGGAAACTAATACACCTATCCTACCATTACTGTATTTGGAAATCATCTACCAAAGCATATTGCTAGAGCCCTAGAGAGCTCCAGTGGCCCTGACATCTCTCCAAATATACACTAAAGATGAGTCATTATTGTGTCTAGTCCACATTTCTTTTTTTAAAATTAGTTTTAAGAGAATAAAGCCAAACAAAATAAAACAGAACAAAGCCAATCAAAACAAAACAGTGAAAGCGATACAAGACTTCAAAACAAGATAATAGGAAATCAACAATGGCAACTATGATGCCTCTTGTTATCTTCAAAATAGCTACCCATACCATCAGACCTAATAAAATCAAATAAACAGAACAGAGTAAAACCAATCAAAACAAAATAGTGAAAGTGATACAGGACTTCAAAACAAGATAATAGAAAACCCAGACTCTTGGTTCCTCTGGGGCATAGAAAGGAAGCCTTCTATGTGATTATTAGCAGGGAGAGGATTCTGGGGGTGAGGAGAAGAGTTGCCAGTTGCTTTTATTCCCACAAGATATAGCCCAAAAAATAAGTAGTTTTCATCATTATAAGATGCTACTGTCATTTATGTTCACACATTCAGTAAATATACATGGAGCACTTACTGTGCAAGGTGCTGGTGAGTGACAAAGGAGAATATGTAGAGGGATAGGGGAGGAATGCTGAAGAAATGTAACAGCACATATTCCTTGAGTTCTAAGAGCCAAGCTGGTGTTGGAGATCTGCATGCACCATGATGGGTTACCAGCATGGTCCTGGGAATCAGATAAAGTTCTGACTGGAATTCTGGCTCTGCCACTGATGCTCATTGAGATCTTAAACAAGTTATTTACTCTCCCTGGACCTTAGGCTTAGTGGAAAGGTAGAATAAGACAATGTAAACAGCAGAAGGTCAGGGTAAGTACTCAATAAATGTTATGTTCATTTTTGAAGGGAAATAGAAAGAAGAGAAGAGAAGAAAATGGAAACAAAGTTTTTTTTAATTTAAAGAGTATATAACAGAATAAAACCAATCAAAACAAACAAGTATAAGAGATACAGGACTGCAAAACATTATGACATCAACAGTAGTTACCATAATGCCTTTTGATGTCTTCAAAATACCTGCAGATAACTTCAGACATAGTAAAAATCAAACAGAACAGAATAGAATAGAAACAATAAAAATGAAACAATGAATGTGATAAAGGACTTCAAAACAAGCCAATAGTAAATCCAAAACTGCTACCATAATATATCTTGTTATCCTTGAAATAACTTCTCCTGCTATGGGATTTAACATAATCAAACAAAACAAAAGAGAATAAAACCCAACCCAACAAAACCATGGAAATGGTATAGGACCTCAAAACAAGACCATAGGGAATCAACAATGGCTGCAACCCTCAGAAGGAGATTCCCCCCTAGATGACACACTACTTAGCAATATCCTCTGAACCTAGGATCAGACCACTGGCCCTAGACCTGCAAAGTTAATAAAACACCAAAGCACCTCAGGCATCCAATTACATTTCACCTTGATAGCTATCATCATAGTCTGCGTGTCTCCAGGGGTTAGGAGGTTGAGATTGGTACTTCTTGTTTGCCAGTCTGCGTGCCAGAAGGAACTGGGATCTGGCTGTTCCCAGTCTAGTTGTGGCCCATGCAGGCCACCGCTTCCCAGGCTGGGCTTGTTTGCTGCTGCAGCCATTGTTCTCTCTAACCCCAGCCTGTGAATGGCACTGACTCACAGGGAGAGGCTTGGGTCTAGTCGGTCCCAGTCCACTGGCACATGGCACTGGTTCCCAGATTGGGCTTATTTGCTGCTGTTGCCATTGTTCTGCCTAGCCCTGGTCTATGAAAGGTCAACAAAGTTTTTTTAAATAAGGAAGGAAAGAGGGGTTTAAGAGAGGGGAAGGGTTTGGGAAAAAAAGAAGAATCAAGATATATTATGTACAGGTACAAATTCCCTATGATGAATGTGTTCATTATGCATATATAAAATGTACCAATAAAATTAAGTTTCAAAAATATACAATGCTTAGAAAAAAAAAAAGAAGGAAAAGCAAAGATGTTCCCCAGAAATAGCTCAGTAAAAGATTTAGATCAAGCAGGGCCACTGTATATTTCAGGCCCTCAGCACCTACTGCCAGACACCATCTGATAGAATGCTCAGAACTACTAAGGGAGGAAGTTATGATCACTTTACATGTAACAAAACTGTAGCTCAAAGATGTGAAACAAGTTGGCCAAGTTCACACACACAGCAAGAAGTTTAGCAGTGCAATTTACAAACCAGAGCTCCCAAGGACCTTCTCTTCTTACTCCTGGGCACCATGTAGATGCAAGTCAGAAGGGTTGGAGGGCAGCAGTGTTTGGGAGAAGGCCCAGGTTACCTCACCTAAAGCTGTAGTTATCTCTACAGAAAGTACTTAGTGCTGTACTTACCTGTTAAATTACCAAATGCATCTCTCTGGTGCTTACTAAAGGGTGCTCTAAGCACTTTGTGTTGGCAACTCATTTAATCCTAACAAGAGCCTTGTAAGGTAACCACTGATACTAGTCCCATTTTGAATGTGTGGAAATTGAGATGGAAAGAGGTTAAACAACCTCCCTAACATCACACAGATAGCTGAGTTGCAGAAACAGGATTCACATATGGTTTTTAGCTCTTAGCCATTGTTCTACACTGCAGTATATTTGGTGGGGGGAGGCTGAGCGTGTACACATTGAGAGAACAGAAGTGTTCACACATACAGACACCCACAAGCCACCCTTTGGTGCTACTGCTGCCATAAGACCATGAGTAATCTGATTCTCTGGCTGAATGGCAGGATGGGGGCTGTTTAACCCTGGGACTCTCTGAGTCACAGATTCTCATCCCCAGCCCACTTCCTGAAAACTCTTTGCGCCTAAGCTTTGGAAACCCTTTGAGCACAAAGAGCTCATTTCCTGTGCCCAGGAAAGACGGGACAAGTTCCTGATGACAGCTCATCTCCCTCATTAAGGCGCTCATAAAAGTGCTTCAAGGAGCCTGACTTATGGCTCCACTGTTTGTCAAGTCCCCTTCTGCAAGGAGCCACTCCGGTAATTTGGTGCTAGGAGATGTGCAAGAGAAACCAGCTCCTTTGAGTCCAGGAATTATTTATGGCCCCCAAAAGACAGAATGTCATTTGGAGAGATAACAAGCCTTCACCAGCACAACAGGCTGCTTAATGTGCCACAGGATGGAGGCAGATTTAGAATTCCAAAGCCAGCTAAGAAACCTTGAGAGAGCTTGCTACGCAGAGGTTGTCTGATCTGAGGAACGCTCTCTAGACAATAGCATAAATGACAACAGCTAACAATTATAGAGGTTTGCCCTGGACCAGGGCCTGTACGAAATGGTTTTTGTAATTCCCACATTCCTTTTTTACAAGTAAGGAAATTTAGGCATACAGATGTTATATAATTTGCCAAAATTCACACAGCCAGTGAGCAGGAAGTCAGGATATTAGCTGTGTCTGCCTCTATGCTTATACTCCGAGATACCAAATACTCACAGTTTAGGAAGAAATTAAGTTTTAAATCAGTCTAATAAAGCAAAATGTACATATATTCAAAATTACCTTCGATAAACCTGTAAAATGTCTGTATAGTTTATTTCATTTGAGCCATAGGGCTCAGTCCAGTGATTCATAAGTAGTACTTGACATTTGGACTGCCACTGTGCTAAACAAATCTATATGCAGATGTTTGTGTGTGAACGCTCTGTCTTATGATGAACTATCAAGTGCACAGGAAGTAAAAAAGGAGAGACAAATTCCAGGGTGCCCCTCCCAACCTGGTGACTTTTGCTCTTTTAATATTAGCCTCTATGACCTTAACGTGTCACTTATCACAAGATTTATTAGAGTTAGGATTAAGAGCTCACACAGTCACATCTTGAAAGTTCTATTAGAGAAGCCTAAATTAAACTAGCCTGATACAATGAGACTCCATGACACCAGCTTTGGAGCCAGACAAAACTGGATTCAGACCCTAAATCTGCTACTTACTAGCTATGCAACCTTGAGCAATTTGCTTAATTTGCCAAGGCCTCAGTGTCTTAATCTGTAACATGGTCGCAGTATTATCACTGTGCTGATTGAATTTAAATGTTTCTTAAGTATTGAGTTTGAACATACATAAATTATAGTAAATATTATCTTTAATAGTTTTGACCTAAGACAGGTTATATCACCTCTCTAAGCCTCGTTTCTCCTCATCAGTATTATGGACATAACTGTTGTATTAACCTCAAAGGTCACTGTAAGGAACAGGCACAGTACAGATTATACATGAGGATTTTCACTACTTGTATATCTGAAATTGTGAGGTGTTGGAGGACCCCTACTGGAGACAATAACTCAGAAGGGCCTTGGGGTTAAGGAACAGAAATGCGCTCAGATCTAGTTCCGCTTTTGCTGTATAGTGTGGTTGCGTGAAGGATGAGTGACCTAACTTCTCTGAGCCTTCACCTTCCTCCCTACTGTCAAATGAGGTTAATAGCACAGACATTGGAGGGTTACCCTGAGAATCACATTTTGCAGAAGCGTTAGGCACACGTGTTTAAGTACTACTCAGGAAGTGCTGAATCTCAATCTTCCGAGTTGAGCCAAATTCAGCCCTCTCCCTACGTGGAGTGGGAAAAGTACTGCGTTGCCACGAGAAGCTCAGGTAGGGCAGATATTTCCCGGGAGCCACAAGGCTGCTGCGCTTTCCCACTCCCCCACCCGCCCCGCCGTTGCCATGGCCACCGGTTCAGGCCAGGAGCAGCACCGAGGCGTGTTCAGCCCAATCCCCGCCTTTCCAGAGTGACCATTGGCTGGAGCGGCCACGTGACAAGCGCTGGTATGCTAATATATGTTAATCGCCCACGCCCCTCCTCCAAGGGCAGCGTCGGAGTAGCCGGCAGGGTGCGCGGCGCCTAGCCGAGGGGGCGGGCTGAGGGGCGGCCCCCGGGAGAGAGCAGCCAGGTGGAGGAGGAGCGCGAAGGCGACCGCAGGTAACGGGCGGGCGCGTGCGCGCTGGGGCCGGCTCGCAGCCGGCAGGCAGCGCGCTGGGGACACCCGGCGCCGCGCTGCCGGCTTAACCCTTTGGGCACCCAGCTGTCACGCCGCGGCCCGGAGCAGCCGCCGGTCTGGGCCGCGCGAGGCGGGGCACTGCCGTGGACACCCACTAGCAGGCTGGCGGCCTGACCCAGCATTGCCGGCCGACGACTGACTCGCCGCTGCGAGCCGGGGTCCGGGCACGCGCTGAGGGCTGCAACGAGCTGTGGGGCCACGGCTTGCAGGAGGCTGTGGGGAAGCGGCTGGAGTCCCGGCACTCGCGCGCCTTCGGAGGCGGGGAGCCCCGCCGCGCGCAGAGGCCTGCCTCGGCTGCCCGTGGCCTCGCGAGGCCTGCGTCTCCTCCGCTGTCCCTCAGAGTACGGGTAGACACTGCTGGCGGTGGGGCCTGAGCGCGGCGCCCCCTCCTCAGTCTCTGCCTGACAGCCCAGCAGCCGGCACTTTTGACCCCGAGTAGAGTCTAGGAGACTCCCTGCGGGAAGACGGCAAGACTGGTGCGTGGTGGCACCAGCAGAGGGAATGGGGTTGGTGCTGGGAGGAGAGGACCGTCCCCTTAAGAGAAAGCAGGCCCCAAGGCATGAGAAGGAGGGATGCTTGAGAAAGGCACTGGCCCCTTTTTTGTGCTGGCTAGTGATCCAAAACCCATGGGAAAAGATCACTGCTGGACACCTGGATCGGGTCTGTCGTGTACAGAGGAAGCAGCTGTTTGACGTGAGTTTCTAACAAATTTCTTATAAGGCAAGGTTTAAATTAATCTTCCTCCCCCTTCCCCCGCCGAAGTCCTATGCAGAAGTGTCGTTTTCTAATTATTCCCCCTTCCCCAATTCACTAAGACGGGTGGCAGCTTTAGGCTCACAGTGTAATTTAGTTTTCACTGCAATAGAAATGGTAAGATGGGGAATGTGCCACTGCTATTAAGCTTGCCCTAAGAGTTTCAGTGTGGAGGGAAAAATGTTTCTATCACCAGTGGGGTTGAAAAATCAACTGCTGTGCCAGTGATGCCCATAGAGCTTCCTTTATGAGTCTAAAGTCATTTCCTCAAAATCAAGCGAAAATGTGGTGACACAAGAAAAGTACCAGAAACCAAATTGATTTTTGCAAGTGAAGTGCAAATTGCACTTCCATGTTGCTCTTGATGTCTTTTATCACACAACAACAAATACTTGATATATGCCAGATGCTCTGCTATGTCTTGGAGATGCAAAGAAATAGTGGGAACAGAAGAGGAAACACTTAGCTATAGAAGATCAGGGGAAAACACGTTTAAGCAAAATGTTGAAGGATGAAAATAGGAGCTTGCCTTGCAAAGATGATGGAAAGAACAGGAAGAAAAACCAAAGCCAAGAAAACAGAGTGAATGCAGCTGCTTAAAGAGAATGGCTTTAAAATTGCAGCTGTGGCATTTTTCCTTTCTCTATAAGGTAACTTTCCAAAAGTTATCTAGAACTTCTCATTCATCACAATTTTCTAGTGGTATTTTTCTTATCTTTCTTCTTTCCCCTGTTCTCTCCACTCTGTACCTCATTCAAGTGGAGGTTAAAAAAAAAAAAGGCAGTTTACAGTAGCTCCAAGGTGCGGGACCTAACACCTGGCCATAATGTTTGGCACTGGAGGCAGCATCCTAGGAGGGCAAATCTAAAGCTTATAAAAAACAAAGTGCTGGTCATAGGGGAACAACACTGAATGTCATATCTGTGAGACCCAGAGAAATTAATAATAAGATCAGATGCAAGAGGGATCTGGAGTAAGAGAAGATTGGACTGTGTGGTGGGTCAGAGCAAGCAGTTCAGCATACACTATGAATCATTCTGCTGTGATAGAACCCATGTTACATGGTGGCAGCTATTAGAACAGCAATGAATCTGACAGCTTCAAGCTACTGTGCAAATGACTATGCCATCTCTTAGATAGATTGTTTCCAGTGCCAACTCCTTTTTGTTCCATCCCTCCTTACTATTATCCTCTTCTCTTGATCCAGTTTCCACCTAGTATTAACTTTGTATGGTTTCTTCTGTTGAGGTATTGCCAGAGGAAAGAAAATTCTATTCTGGTGTCTTAGTATCTATCCATAGAACTCTAAGTAGTCCATTTTTACCTCATAATCTGTCAACTAGCCAGCCTGTTTTTACTTCGTGATTATTAGAAACAACAAGGATGGGCCTAGAAGGAGTAAAGTAGACTTCATTCCCTGAAATCACCTAATGTTTGAATCAGATAAAGGCATTTTAGCTTTACTTACACCAGAATTTATTTTTAGAATGAGTTGTGGTGAGTGTTTGGCAAATCTCCTGTTTTAAACTGTACTACAGATTAAGCCATGTAAAAAGGTGACATAGGTGCCTAACATGCTCAGCTAAGACTGACAAGTCTATGAGTACTAGAAAATCTTGGGTAGTAGTTAAGCAATCAACATATTTACTGACCATCTGCTTGTGTGCAAATGCTGTGCTGGATTTGTGCTTTGAAGGAGACAGGAAAATGAAAGAGGTGGTATGCAATGGAGGTTATTCTCAGCTTAACAAGAATTTGGATTCCAGTTCTACCAGTCACTTGCTATATGATTTGGGACAAGTTATTTGACTTCAGTTTCTTGATCTATAATAATGCTACCTATTTCATGTAGTTGCAAGAACAAAATGAAATCACAAAAGCAGAGCACTAATTCAGTACATTTTTGAAGTGCTAAACATGTGGTATTATAGGAGTTGACAGATAAAGTGATCATCAGAACTATGATTACCAAGAGAGGCTTTTTCAGAGCCATGGTGAATTCTGTTGGAAGGAAGATGGACAGGAATTTCAGACAGGAAAAATCATGTTCCTGAAACAGAAGGTCAGAATAGAAGAAAGTTTCAGGTGCCAAATGATGAGGTCAGTCTGGCAAGATCAGAAGGTTTAAGTAGAAAAATTGTAAAATTTGGAAGAGTTTCCTGAAGTTAGAGTATAGCAGGCATTGAACGCCAAACAAGAAGTTGGAATTATATCCTGTAGATGATAGAAAGTGAAGAATTTTGGTTAAGGACATATGGGGTCATGAAGATTGTCAACAGAAATATGAAAAATAGAGTTTAGTAGGGAGAGAGAGAATTCTACAATCAATTAGTAGCTTATTTAAATGGTCATAGCAGGAAAGGATAAGGAATTAAAATAGGGTGACAATGAAAATAAGAGAGGAGTCCAGTAAGTATTATAATGGAAAAATAAACAAGACTTTGTGATTGATTAGATATGAGTGACTAAGATAAACTAGCATCAAGTATAGTCTTCACTTGTGATAAAGGATTAGCAAAAAATAAGACAGACAGATGAAAATCCTATCAAAAATAGGATAGACAGAAAGGAAAGCCAGTTTAAGGAATGAGAAGCTAAATGCCATCTTAATCAGATATGGGAACGTCTCAGTGGACATGCACTGTAAGTGTTTGGAACTGAGGGGATAGTGTTTAAGGGGAAATCAAAGAATCTTACACAAAGAAGTTAATCACTGAAGCCTTATGGTTAGCTGAGTTTACCAGTGGTAGCAACATAGAAATAGTATAGAGGACCACAGATCAAAGCTTAGAGTTTAGCTGCATTTGAAGAGAAAGGAAGAAGAGGTGGCTTATTGTGGTAGAAAACAAGGAATATCAGAGAAATAAAAGAACTAGTTTATTTATCTAACACAAGCATTCTATTTACCACCATTTATGTTGTCTCTGGTGGATGCCTGGCCAGTTAAACAAGCTATTAACCACAAGAGGGCAGGCCCACAGGAATCAAGAGAGGCAAGGGGCTCAAGCTAAAGAAATTGGTCAGCAGTTTGAGATTCTACAGAAAACTTGGGAAATGCCCATTATATTTAGTAAACAGCAGGTCAATGGCAACTTTTAGGAAGTGATCATTTCTATTGTGCAGGGAGGTGGGTATTAAAAGCCAGATGAAAGAGGATTGTAGCATGAGGTACAGCTAAGAAATAGAGATAACATGCAAATCACCCTTTGTATGTTTGACAATGAAAGGAAGAAAAGAAATAGGAAAGGGGTTAGAAAAAGCAACAGTCAAAAAGATTTTGTCTTCCTTACCTGCTTCATTATTTTGTTCTAAAATATTCTCTTTCATATTCTTAACAGCAATTCAGCAATTCATTTCTTAAACTTACCGCTGTATGAACTATAAGTTACACTGAACAGTAATAGGATAGTTACCAGTTATTGAATGCGTACTATATGCTAGGCATTATTGCTAATCATGTTGTATATTTCCTATTTATCATTCCACTTAATCCTCACTATACTAGAGTCTAACTTTATAAACTCTTGGAAGCATGAAGATATGAAATAATTTGCCTAGGCCCAGGGTCACATAGTTAATGAGTGCCAGAGATGGGGTTTAGATCCAGCTTTGACTATGAAGCTCTTATATAGGACCATGTGTACCATCTTTAACAGCAGGGCCAGCTTCATGGCCATGCAATTTGTGCAGAAGGGCCCCATGCTTGGCTTAATGCTCTGTTGTTGCTGTCATGAAGTCTTTTCATAATTTTTAAACAAAGAGTCCTGCATTTTCATTTTGTAGTGGACCTCACAGACTGTAACCAGTTCTGCCTGAAAATATCAGTGCTATTTCCTAAAGCTGGGAAAGCATTTCATGCATAGCCTTTATTTTGGTCAGGTGACCCAGAGTCCTTGCTGTCATTATTTTCCTATGTTCCTCTCATTTTGGAACCCTTGGGTCTGGTGAAATGAAGGGCAAGAGGGAGATATTTTCAATTTTAAATAGATACCCAAGCAGTATAAGAGAATTAAGAGGGAAGAAATTATTTACTCAGAATAAGGTCTGGAAACATCTGTCATATTTCAAGAGTGTTATTGAGTAGTTACGGTTCTGATGCTGTCTTACTCCTAATGTAAAATACGAATTCATTTCTATTCCTTTTGTCCTCAGATGTATCCATTTGCTCCAGGGAAACTAGGGAGACTATTTTTCGTCTTCTTAAAGCAGAAATTGAAGTTGAACAGGTATTCTACAACTTCTCTGCTCTGATCTGGTATTTTTTAACCAGGCTGATGGTTTTCACCCTCAAGCTGTGTGCTGCCCAGCAGCTTTGAACCATGGGGCCCTGTTTACCACAGTTGTCTGAAATACTCATGTTCTGCTGTTGCCTTTGTTGCTTGCCCTATTCCTTCATCTACCCACATGGATTATCAAAGGCAGAAAACATTTTCTGTCCTTTTTGGCTTTACATCACTACTTGGAACTGACAAAAAATTAGATTTTTTTGGTTTTCATGGTTATTGCTCTCTCAAAACAATTTTTACTTACCCTCTTGCTCCTCCCATTCCTAGACTCCCTGGCTAATGATTTAACCAAATACTGAGCAACAGCACACTAACTGTCCACTTGACCAAGTCCCCTGAGAACAAGAGGAAATCAGACAAGACTGAGATTGTGTTGCCTCCTCCCACTATCTATCTCCTTCCCATTCTGGGTGTTTTTTATTTTCTACTTCTAACATGGACAAAGTAAACCTAACATTATGTGAGATTAAACATATTAAGAGATTTTCAGCATATGTCATAACAAAAAGTTTGTTTAAACAGCTAGGTGTTCTCCATAGTCTTCTATTTGTGCTGTGATATATGGTCTCCATAAGGCACTACAGTAATCTGTTGCTTCATAACAAATCACCCAAACATTTACTAGCTTAAAACAATCAGTTTATTTATCTTTTAAGGCTCAATGCAAGTATTACCTCTCAGAAGCATTTCCCAGCTTGCTTTTTATGATTTACTACCCTTCCTCTCTGATCTTCCTTTGTGCTTTACTATATTATTATAACACCAAACCACATTGTTGTAATTTCTAGTAATGCTGCCTTTTTCAAACACACAACTTCAATTCCTGAAACTATTCCTTGAACATAATAGATGCTCAATAAATGGTTATTGAATGAACTTAAATATAGCTCCTACCTTTATATTCTTTCACTCTATTTTTTAGAAAACTCAACCTTGTGATCTGTGATAAAAATATACCTTCATCATCTCCCCATCTATATGTTTGTGTTTCATTATGATTAAAGGTAAAAATATTTCTTAAAAAAACTGTGTCAAAGACTGCTTGATTTACGTAATCTAAGGAAAACCTATTGACTAACTTAGTCTATAAATCCCTGTACCATCCCTCCTTAAGTCTAATTCTAGCCCTTATAGGAAATCATACAGTGTTAAAGTCAACATTGGTTCACTATTCAACTACTTGACTTTAAACTTTATAAAGACAGGATCTGTGTTCAGCTTATTTACCACTCTGTTTCCAACATCAAGTACTAGTAACTGCTTAATAAATACTTGGTGAACAAATTAATGAAAATCCATTCTGGATAACTGTTAACTGAGTGCTGACCGCTGAACACCCAGAACTTTAGCCCTGACTCATCATTTGTAAACTAACCTTTTTGTTTTGGTCCTTAACTCTTCGTTTCCAGTGCTTTATTATAGCTTACTTGCTTACCTCAGAACTAAGGTGCCTCTTTGTTCTTATCTTCTTAACTAATATTGACTAGATGCCATTGGGAAAATATGCTTTTCCCTAGCTGTAACCAGAAACATGCAGTCTATATACTAAATGTTTTAAAATATTAGAACTAAAAATTGTTATATTGAGATTCCTAAAGAAAATGAACAGGCTCTTTAAAAACCATGTTTGGGGTAGAGACCAGTCTAAAATTTTGAGGGTCTGTTAGACTGATCAACTTGTAAGTTTTGGCAATTAAGTGCTCATTAATTTTTATATCAAGCAGTGAATCAAAGAAGGGGAGGGAATTGAGTGTGTAAATATGGTTGCCAGGGCAACTTTTCCTGACAGAAGAGAGGATCTCTCAGGAATTTACAGAGGCCTGAAGAAGCAATGTAACATGATCTTGCTCTCTTCTTTCTGATGTGGGAAGATGTAGAAACCATGGGGTCAGACAAATGAGACTGGAGACTTTTCAAGAGACCTGAGGAGTAAGTTCTCTAGGACAGTAGAGTTCTCTAAGGCAAATGATGACTGTCCTGCAGCACACATTCTTTTCAAGGAACGGAAACCGAATTTCTATTCATTCATCTCTAAGACAATATTACTTTGTTCAATAATTATTTATTCAGCACTTTCTAAATGGTCCACTGCTCAAACGGGAGTGTAATCATGAGGTTAATAACCATTTGAAGAGAATGGGTTACACTTAATTGATGTTCCTTAAATTTTTCTCTGAACTACTTTTTTGAGTAGAGAATGATATGAGCTTAATTATTTAATGCTTTTTTCAAAAAATACAATTTTGTTTCTGTAGAAAAAAGCATAACACAGTTACCCAATATCTATTCTTTGGTTATCACTCCTGAGAAGAGCCATATCCAACAGTGGATGTTCACTGAGTGACAATGTCATCTTTATTGTAGTTGTAGTATCGGCAGAGGACTCATTCACCTGCTCAATGGCTAAAATCGCAAGAGATCCTCCTTGTTTTAACTATAAAGTATGAATGGTTTAGAGTCTTGGCTCTAAAATGTATTTAGAATAAAATACAGAACACTGTTCCATGTCTGAAATCTACCATTCATGATGTTCTTTCCTTTTTTTCCCCACTTTTGTGTTCAATTATAAATGAGGGTTGCATTTATCTAAAAAAAATAATGATAAGCCCTTTTAGACTTTAGTGTTCTGGAGATTTGCTTGCTACAGCATAGCTTTCACTTTCCTGTACAAGGAGGTAGAGGAGAAAGGTTGCAGCAGGGACACTTGTGCCAGAATGCACAGGGTCCAGCCTTGCCCCTGCCACCCTTTAACTGTAATCTTCATTCCTTGTCACCTGGTACTCTGTGTTCCCATCTTGTGCATAATGGAGATAATTGTAACTCCTATTTCAAATAATTACAGAACTAGATGGAGATATGTAATGAATACCATGAAATTTTTACCTTTTATTCTTTCTTATGGCCTTCTACATAGTGAAGTTGAATCTATCTGAAGGAAGAGAAAGTTGAGACATAAGTGTAATAACTTCCGACAAATGTTCAGTAAGTTCAGACTTGTTATTCTTATCCTTGGTTTAGCTCTGTAGTTTTCCATTCAACTAACTATGAGAGAAAGAAATGAGAATAGAATAAGAAGGAAGAACTTGGCTTTTGGAACATTTTGCAATAAAAGTTACTTCACAAAAGAGCTTAAAGCTCATGAAAATGAAATCGGTTTATCAAGGGCAAAGTGAATGTAAGAAATGGTTGGGAATAATATAAGACAGGAAATATCATTTTTAATTAGGCCTGTAGTATATTCAGCCCAAGATCCTGTCTCTGATCATGATAGGAGGGAACAGTTGGAGGGCAGTATTACAGCTGTCAACCATGACAAAATCTTCTAATTACAAGGGTGATCTTACCAATTCTCACTGGCTTTGAGCATCTTGTTGTGTCATGTGCACCTGAATATTTAAGCTTTAGTTCTTCTTTTTTTTTTTTAACCTTACGATCTATTCATTTCTTCAACAAGCATTATTTTTAAAAACATCCTTATCCCATTCAGTTAACTGGGGATGTAAAAATGAATAGAATCTAATCTGAGGTATCAAAAGGAAAATATGGAAACATTAATGACGTAATTAGTGTCATAATAGGTGCATGAACAAATGGTTTTGAAAACTTAGAAGAGGGATCACTTAATTCTGCATAGAAATGTTAGGAAATTTTTCTGGAGAAAATTGTATTTGAGGTGATGACTGAAAGAGAAGGAGGGGCTCCTCAGGTAGACAGGGAGCAGTGTGTGCAGAAGTAGGGCACCTGGGGGTGAGAGAGGACATATATGGGGAACTTCATCAGCCTAGCAGGACTACAATATAGCGTGAGTAGTAGAACCACAACAGCAAGGCATAAAATCACAAAAGACTTAATTTGCCAGGTTAAGAGACTTACACTATGTGGTGGCAGTCATGGAGTTTAAAGGACTTCAAGAATAATATGACCAACTTTGCCATGTAGGAAGAGCCCATCAGCAATGTGAAGGGGGGTTTGGACAAAACTGGGACTACAGACAGAACCATGCAGTTAGAAAGGAATTTCTCAATTTGACTTCTCACTGCCAATATTTTTTACTATTGAATGACTATTCATTCAACCCTGATTTGTGGATGACATACCAGGTACTAAGCTAACTGCTGGAAATACTGAGAGAAACAGCAAACACATTATTCAGGTCTTAGATGCTTCAGTGTTTTAGTTTCACTAAACACATACTTCCTTGAGTTTTCAGGTTTCAGCTTTCCTTCTGTTTTGTCTGTCCCAGTGCTTATGTTCAGGGATATAGAAGCAAGCTGGTTTGTGTTGGCCTTGCCTCTATTCTTCCCAATTGTCCTGCCCTTGTCATAACTCCTTCTCAGCCTTCATCTCTCCAAAGTGCAAAGTTCTGATCATTTAATAAATTCTTGTAGACAATGAATATGTTGCACTATGTTTTGTAGACTTAAATTCTTAATTTTTTCTTCTCACTTCCCTCAAATCTCAAGTACTGTATGTTAGCCCTCTTCGTCACACATTGAACTCTTTGGGCCCTATTTCCTGTCTTTTGCTAGCTTACAATGCCCTTTCTTAATTCTTCTTTTCCTATTTCCCCAAGGATGGATATGCATCAAAGAATATCAGACTGGGATATTTTCTTCACTTTCTATGTAATGCCTTTTCCTCATAATATCACAGCCCTCAAAGCGGTAACTCTCCTACTCTGGAAAATAAAGAAATTGAATATTAGGCAGTATTTCTACTTAGAACACTGAGTTGTATTACCTAATAATTTTAAGTACAACTTATTACATAATAATACATAATAATTTTGAGTATAATTTATTGAGCCATTGTATATGGTAATTATCTAGCTATGGCATTATATGAGAATGTATTTACCCACAACAACTGTGTAAACTACATTAATCATAACTGTCATCATCAAATCTAGTTTCTTCCAAGTTCCTTGATTTCTACTAGTGGTCTTAAAAAGTTATTTTATTTGACTCACAAGAAGGTCCACTCTATTTCTAAGAATGATTTCCCTCCTCAAAGTTTGTGGTGACTGTCTTAATTTTATAAGTTCAACTTTGCATGTTACCATTATAGTGTTATACTTCATTGCAGATTCTTTGCTCACAGTTTGGGGACCTACCGTCAGGTGAATGAATTGTGCTTAGGAATATGGTTGTTGTATATTAATAGGTTTATTGTAGACAGAGCTAAAAATCCTTTAGAAACAAATGTTTATGTTGTGATTTCCACACTAAATCAATCTATCCCAGTGATGAGTTATGATCACCCAAATATATAAGATCTCAATCCCTGGTACCTGCAAATGTTACCTAAATAGTGAAAGGGTGTTTGTAGATATAATTAAGTTAAGGATCTTGACATGGGGAGTGTGTCTAGGATATCTGGGGTGACCAATCACAAATGTCCTTATAAGAGAGAGGCAGAGGGAAACACAGATGAGGAGGAAGCATTGTAACCATACGGGCAAGGATTGGAGTGATTGTAGCTGCAAGGAATGCTGGCAGCTACCAGAACTTTTAAAATCAAGGACAAACAAGTTCTTCCCTAGAACCTCTTGATGGAGTGCAGCCCTGATGACACCTTTGATTTTGGCCCAGGAAAACTAATATTGAATTTCTAGTTTCCAGAACTGTGAGCGAATAAATTTGTGTTATTTTAAGCCACTAAATTTATGCTAGTTTGTTATGGCAGCAGAGGAAGAGATCTAATACCATGAGGATAGTCTCTTGTACTGCTTAGTTTATTTTGAGGGTGAATATTATGAGATAACAACTAACACAACAGGGATAATAATTTTAGCAAGCATGTATGTAGGGGTTCACTATCTGCCCAGCTCTGGTATAAGCATTTGAAGTATATTTAATCATTTAATCTTCATAACAACTGTATGAGGGGAGTTCTATTATTATTTCCATTTATAGATGGAAGTTTGAAGAACAGAAACTAGGTAACTTGGCTAAAGTCATTTGACTAGTAAGTAATGAGATCAGAACCTGAACCCAGACAGTCTGGCTTTGGACTAAATTATGTGAAGTACATAAATCAACCTCCACTATTAACATTGTGTGTGTGTGTGTGTGTGTGTGTGTGTGTATGAAAGAGAGAGAGAGAGAAAATTCAGGTTCTTTTATTTAGCATCTTAAATATGTCAGGCATCTCAACGTTAACAGTCTTGTTAATTCACTTTTTAGTTGTATATCTTAGATATTTAATGAAAAGCTGAGATTCAGTGATCCTAAATGACACAGTCAACTTTTTTTACTACACCATGCTATCTTTTACAATGCTAGACAGCATTACCTTCCATAGCACCACAATTTAGTTATAAATACACCACAAGCACAATGTTGTGCCATTCGTCTTGTATTCATGTTTATGGGCAACAAAAGGTAGAATTTTGATGGATAATCATAGTTTCTTTCTTTGCAAAAATAATTCAAAGCTCATAATTTACATATAGTAAATCAAAATAATAATAAAACAGTGAAGACAGCACATTATTATCTATACATAGGCCAATTTAACTGAAAAAAATATATACATAACACCATACCTGGCCTATTATTCAGATAGGCCTTTTAATAACCCTGTTTGTAACTCTATTTTAAACTTGTGATTTTCATAAAGAAACTTCATATTTGACATAGAATAATTTTTCTGTAGTTGATTTCTAGCTGCGCCATCCTGTATAAGGTTGTACATCTATTACAGGTTAAGTATTCCTTATCTGAAGTTGTTGGGACCAGAAATATTTTAGATTTTTGAATATTTACATAAAAATAATGATATATATTAGCAATGGGACCCAATTTTATATATGAAATCTACTTATGTTTCATATACACTTTATATGCATAGCCTGAAGGTAACATTGTAGAATATTTTTTCAGTTTTTTTACTAGTACATATTTGCAGGATATAATGATTACTTTCTTCGTGGGGTGTTGGTATATGTATGTAACACATCTTAATTATTTTCCATGTCCTTCCCTCTCTTCCTCCCTCCCTTCAACTCTTGGTCCTCTTCCCATATACAAAAAATCTATCTCCCTATTTTGTATATTTTATTTTGCACTTTATTTATATTTTGGGTGTCTCATATATGAGAAATCATGCAATATTTAAGCTTGTCTGGTTTATTTCAAGTATTAAAGGTAAGTTATACCAAACTTGAATGTTTGTCATTTATTAGCGATGGGACTAAGTTGGGAGCATATATCTGGCACATAGTTATCAGTATGAAATGTGCTGGTCTATATAAGAATTACATCTACAACTTTGATTTTTTAGTATTAGACAGTCAGTGGTAACCAGATGTGATGGCGCAGGCCTGTAATCCCAGCACTCAGAAGACTAAGGCAGGAGGGTCGTTGCAAGTTCAAGACCAGCATAGGCTATAAAATGAGCTCAAGGCCAGCCTGAACTGCATAGTGAGACCCTGTCTCAAAAAGACAAAAATAAATAAATTGTGGTCATGCTTTTTCTATACAGAGTTAGGATTCTGGATTTACACCTTGTTTTTTTTTTATTCCTCTTCATCAAAATTTAAGGTGAAACTATGATGTTTGGTTTTAGCATATGTAATAGCCACTTTCCCATGGCTGGGACAAAATACCTAACACCTGCAATTTAAGAGAGGAGAGGTGAATTCAGTCCAAAGTCACCTGACTCCAAAGTCAAAATGGCATGCAAAATAGCATGCCAGAGGAAAGCTGTTTGCTCTAGGGCTTTTATGTATCCCGATGTTTTTGAGTTTCAATTTTATTTTTTCTGTTTAACTGGCACATAATTGTACATATTTATGGGCTACAATGTGACCATTCAATACATATATACAATGTGTAAGGATCAAATCAGGTAATTAGCATTTTGTTGTCTTATATGTTTGGAGCCTTTAAAGAGAAGAGAAGCTTTTTCTTTAGTTCTGAATAAAATGTATAATAGTTTGTTGCAAGTTGCATGTACCTTACT
>RJWM01020594.1:0-37056 GCA_004363535.1 Dasyprocta punctata | reverse complement strand
GGAGAGGTTGCTGACATGAATTATGTTGAATCCTCACAATCCCGGAAGGCTGCTCTGTATAAAGTGAGGTGCTGGTACACAGGGAGTCGTAACGAAGAGCAAATAATACCTGCACCTGTTGGGAAGTCAGTGATCTTCAGTTAGTGAAGGAATGAACAACCAAGAGCAAATGCTACATGAGAGTGCCCTTTTCTTCTCAAAACTGCAAAACAGAAAATAACCAAGTCCTAATGCATAAATCCCGCAAGGGACCTTCATCTGCTGACCAGCAACTCAGCAACTCACTAAACTATTCCATTTTCTAGTGATTCCCAATAGATTGAAATTTCTTCTGCTTTTTTTTTTTTTTTTTTTTTTTTTTTTTTGCGGCACCGGGGATTGAACTCACAACCTCGTGCCTGCCACAGCAGGCGCTTAAGGCACTGAGCCAAACTCCCAGCCCTATTTCTTCTGCTTTTAAGTCAAATCAACAACCCTGCAACTGGAGCCCCTCGGTCCTGACTGTTATCAGGAAGCATACAATATAGCATCAGGTCCCTGGACCGCGGGAAGTTAAAAAGCTGGTTTAGGAAAAAAGTCACAGGGAAAAAAGGACTCTTGGAAGAGGAAATGCCGGACCGGTGGGCCTCCAGTTTGATGGTCACCAGAACCCGCTTGCAGGGCTGGCAACACCTACTGCCCGGACTCTCCCGCCCGACCTGAGGTACTGCCGACCGTGGGCGGGGCCGGGGACGAGGGTTGTGGGCGGGGCCGGGGACAAAGGTTGTGGGCGGGGGTGGAGGATCGTGGGCGGGGCCGGGGCGGTGGGCGGGGCCGGGGCCGAGGGTTGTGGGCGGGGTGGAGGATTGTGGGCGGGCTCGGGGCGGAGGACTGTGGGCGGGGCGGAGACTGGGCCAAGGGCCCCTCCCGCGGTCTCAGAGCCAGCTGTTAGGGTCTTTCCCAGGCTCCGGTTGCAGTGGGGCGGCTGGGCGCCTGGTCCCGGACTGCGCACGCGCAGCAGCGCTCCCGCTCCCACGACGCCCGCCCGGGAGCCGCCCGTTCCCGGAAGTGGCCGGTGCAAAGACCCTAGTGCTGCGGACGTCCCGAAAGCGCTGTGTCTTTCTTGCCCACCCTCCAAGTCCTGGCGGTTCCTGTAGAGCAGAATAAGGACGTCAGGATACAGTGTGGTGGACGGAAAGGTCTTACGAGATTTTAGCCTCTTCAAGTTAAAATTTAAAAACGAACTGCCGAAACCCGGGATCGAACCAGGGACCTTTAGATCTTCAGTCTAACGCTCTCCCAACTGAGCTATTTCGGCTGCGCTGCCGTTCCTTTTTGAGTAAGCTATTACTGAACGTTTCAGGTCCAGCTGGCCCACGTCTTTCCGGCACAATCGTTTGCCCCATTGAAAGCCACGATCCTCCCGTCGCGTTGAGGTGCGCCGGGCACCTCCCTTGTTTTCCCGATCAGATCCGGCGCCAGCAGCCGGCCCGGCCCAGGCGCGGCGCTCTGGACGCGGTTTCTGCCCTGGGCCGAGTCCACCCGCCGGAGGCCCCGCACCTCGCGGACTGGTGGAGTTGGCCAAATCACTGCATGAGGAGTGGACAGGACCGCGGAGTCGAGAACTGTCCGGCCGGCCGGGGGTGGGGTCTGCCGCTTCCCCGGGCCCCTGAGACCTGAAAATGCCCACTTTTATTACCGATCCTTTGCGTGGAGCCCGCCTGGCAAATGCTCTGGCAGCTCACGAAGCTCGATTATTCGATGCCAATTCTATTTCCTACACAAGTCACCCACTACGTGCGAGCACAGACTTCCTGCAACTCCCAATATCTTGTTTGTTCATTATTTTCCTCTTCTATTAAATTGTGCTTATTTCAAGGTAAGGCTTTTTCTCTTAGCGACCTTTTAGTCTGCTCATTAGAGCTTTGCATTAAGTGGTAGTTTCGCAGACAATTCAGATGGATGAATGGATTGAGATGTGAAAGAGAAAGAAAAAAAAAATCAGAGGTGGCTGCAGTCTCTCTTGTCGTAACAAAACCTCTCCCTTCTAAGAATTTCAGAATTCCTGGGTTGTGCCAAACCCAAATAACCGAAGGGTCTTGGTTTAAAAGAGTTCAATGGCAAAGCAGAGGAAAGAAACCAAAGATATACTTGCAGCTGGAAAAGTCCAGGGAGCTGGAGTGGAAAAAGTTTGGGGCAAATCTTTATGAGAGTCACATATTGAAAAAGGAAGTAGAAAAAAACATTTCCACAGGTTTTCTTGTGTGTTGTGAATGTGTCTCCAATTCCCATGCTCTCTGAACGTTGCAGGAAAGGCCAGAATTATTTTCAGTGATTCTTTGGGCTACCCATGGGCCGTTCTCTACTGTAACTCCCAGCTTGGATTGAACCATGTTATAGCTCAGCTTCTTAAATTTTACAAATGTCTGTAGGTTAAAATCTAATCTAGGAAACATCCCCCAAAACATACAAGATGTAAGAGAGTGGTAACACGTGCACAGGTGGGTTCCAGGACCCAGGGTCAGTGTCTGCCTTTCTTGGTCTGCTAGGTGTACCATCAAACCAGTGGCTTCAGGTGTTGTCACCTAGAAAACTAAAACCTGGGTGACTAAGAGAGCAGCAGGTAATTTTTTTATGGATCTGAGGTGGGGACAGGGGGAAGAAAAGCAGGGTCTGAGAATATATGGATAAACGGGTAAGAGAGACATGAGAAAGAAGAGTACAAACAATAAGCATCATGCTTCATAATTGAATGTGGTAAAGCCCGATGGCAAATTCTGAGTTAAAAGATTCTACATTGTAAGAGGGCTCACATGTCAAGTAGAGGTTGCCTAGAGAAGGTAAAGTAGTGGTGCTCACATATCCTTGTTTGCCCAGGACAATCCCTATTACACTGTTGTCCCAGTGTCCCAGAATCCCACCAAGATAGTGCCCCTTTCACAATTCAAAGTTTGAAGTGTCCTGGAATGACTGTAAAACAATATGAGAGCCCCAGTTTTGTTCTACAGAATGAGTCATACAGGTTTCACTATTAATGAAAGTATTTTTAACATCAACCAAATATTTGCTGTTGCAGTTTTACAAAGGAAACTGCAAGTTTCCAGGACCTAGCTCATGGTCCCTGTGTTAGCTTTCTGTTACTGTAAGAAATACATAAATCAACTTAATAAGAGAAAAGAGTTATCTCAGCTCACAGTTCTGAACGTTTCAGACCATGGTTGCTTGGCTTTCTTACTCTGGGCCTGTGGTAGCACAGCATGGTAGAGGCCTGTACTGGAGGGCATCTGTTATTTAGCGACCAACTGGAAAAAGAAAAAGGAAGGGATGTACGGGGTGGGGTGAGGGGTCTGTTATTATAGATAATAACGGAAGACCTCCATTAAGCCTTCATCTTAAAGTTCTCCATGTTCCAATAGGTCCCCTCTGCAGAACAAATCTCTCACAAACAGGAGGTCCACTGGGGGACGTTTCAGATACAACCTAACTACAGCGGTTCCTAAACTGCAAAACCAAGTGCCCTGGGTTGTTACAGTGAATTCACAGGGTTGCCCCGGAATATTTTACATTTTAGCAAGGAAATAGTGTCCCTAGGACACAGTGCAAACTCCCAGATAGTCCACAGTGTCAGCAATAGATCACTGTACGTTTGTTTCAGCAATGTCATCTCTTTGCAAAGCTAGGTTTTGGACAGTTGATAGCAAGTTTCTGTGAAAATCAAAGGGGAATAGGAAAATTCGGATTGAGGTTTCCAATCTTCTTAAGAGACTGTAGAATTGGCTTAAGGGAGTATATATTGCCCGAGGTACACACATCCCATGGATGAGTAATTGTGGCTGTTCAACAATTAAATGACAATATAACTTCCTTTCAATTTATGGGTATACTTTTTTCCAAGGGGCTGCAAAGATGTTGGACATAAATACTTATTAAGTTGTGGGCCTGAGTACCTAATAAAAGGAACTGTTGGGTATTTCTTTTGGCCTGAGGGGCACTGGAAAAAATTACAGAGACATTAAGAATGTTATAAGCAAGAAAGTTTGTGAATGGAAATTGTAGCTGAGTTTGGGAGAAAACTGCTATATTCAGCAAGTATACAGAAGCAAGGAGAGCCCTCAAAGCATGGCGGGGACCAAGTGCATTGGGGTACAGAGACACAAAAACATGTGCACCCACATCTGAGCAAGAAGGATCAGATGATGGAGAAGTCGGTGTTCAACATATGGAAAAGGAGACTGCAGAAGACTCTAGGTAGAAAAGAAACTTCCTGGGCTGCAGTCCTGTCCTTCCAATCAGCCCGAGGGTTTTGGCCAACTCCGGTCTAATTTTCTATAGCTATAAAACTAATTATGAGAACTAACTAGCAGATCTAAAAATGATAAAACTAAAGAAAATATGTCATATATAGTTATTACATCTGGTATTTTCTTTGTACCACAGTGAGCCCAGGACTTCACACTGAGCCGTACCCTCAGGTCTCTGTCTCTCTGTTTCTCCCTCCCTTCATCTCTCTCTCTCTTCCCCTAGGATGGACTTGAACTTTCAGTCATCCTGCCTCAGCCTCCCAGAGTGCTAGGATTACAGGCATGCACACCTGTAAATTTTTGAACTGCTATAAATTGATAATCTGTCCTTAACTTTGCTCTTGGAATGCCACAGAAAAATTAAAAGCACTCATTTTTTGTTTGCCTCTTAATCAGTATTTCTCAAAAGGTTTAAAAAGATGATGGGGGATGTGAAAAGGACAGAGGAAACAATCTGAAAGTTCTCCTAACCAACTCAAACTGAGACAATCTGAGAATCGCAATAAATAAAGCGAGTAATAGAGTGAATAAAATGCAAATCCATGAGTGCAATAATTGGGTATGGTGGTGGGGGAAGAGAGGGGTGAAAGAAGTATGCTGGGTGATAAATACGGAGGAAGGGATCATCCTTGGAAAAATCATCCTTTTCTAAGTGAAGATTGCATTAATCATGAGGCCATCGGTGCATAGCTGCAAAGCTTCTCTGTAGTTTGTTAAATAGTTGCTAAAGAACAGCTATAGACTGTGAAGGAACTGAGCAATGCCTTGATCTAAGCATCAAAATTAACACGATCCATGAAGAACATTCTGACTCCATGTACCCCTAATGTGGCACCTGAAGAGGACCCAGCAGACTTACATAGTATCCAGCAAGCAATGCACAACCTGAATTTAACCAAAAGGAATCATCAAACATACACTAGATAGAAGGTTATTCTAGTAAACAACTAGCCTATACTCTGCAAAACTGTTAGCATCCTGAAAGCAAAAAGCTAAGCACCTTTTTTTCTTTTTGGGGGAGGCCAAAGAAACATGACAACCTAGTGCAGTTTGTCATTTTGAATCAGTGCTTACTCGAGAGAGAGATGTTACTAGGGCAACTGATGGAATTGGAACGTGAGATGCAGATTAGATAAGTGTATCACTGTTAAGCTTCCTGAAGTTGACAACCATGCTTAGGTAAGGAAAAGTCCTTGTTTTTAGGAAATACAAATACATGAATGAAAAATAAATAAATAAAATGCATGTATATTATAATATGTGTAAACATATACATATACACAGAGAATATAAAAAAGTAAATAGGGAATAATATTAAAATTTGGCAAATCAGAGTAAAAGACGTATGGAATATTTCTGTGTCGTTTTGTAACTTCTCTGACAACCTGAAACTCAGCCTTTAAAAACAAAAATGCAGATATTTTGGCTGTTTTCAAGAGGCGAAGGAATTTCAGTTAGAATCATAGTAATGCTAAAGATAGAAGAAAACTTGGGTTTTATTTAGCCTGATTCTAAATCTTACATATCAGGAAACTGAGGCCCAAGAATACGATCTAAGTACTGTGACTTGGTTTAGGTTACTGCTTTAGTCTGATTGAGCTGTTTGCCATTTTAAAGTAGCATAGACTGGGTGGCATACACGACAGCTTACAGTTTGGAGGCTGAGAAGTCTCAGAATGAAGAGGCTGCTGGTTGGGATTTTGGAGAGGGTTCTTTTCCCACCTTCTCTCTCTCCATGTATGCATGTGCACATAGAAAGAGGGCTACCTCTTCTTCCAAGCCAGCTATCCCCAGCTGATGGCTATTATGACCTCTGTAACCTCATCTCCTAAAAATTCTATCTCCAAATATAATCACATTGAGGATTAAGACTTCAAAATAAAAATTGGGGCAGAGAGACACAATTCAGGCCATAATAGTTACACAATTTGGTACAGCTGACTCATAAAGCAGCAGTCCCCAAACCTTTTGGCACCAGAGACCAGTTTCATGGGAGACATTCTTCCACAGCACAGGTGGGGTAGATGATTCAAAGGAGCAGAGCAACCTAGATCTCTCAAATGCACAGTTCACAATCGGGTTCAAGCTCCTATGAGAATCTAATGCCACTGCTGATGTAGCATGAGGCAGAGCTCAGACAGTAATCTGAGGTATGGGGAGCAGGTGTGAATGCAGAGGAAGCTTTGCTGGCTTCCTACTGCTCACCTCTAGGGGTTCCTAACAGGCAGTGAGACTGGTCTGTGGCCCAGGGGCTGGAGACACCTGCCATAAACCATATTGTTTACCTTGTATCAAACACTTTTACACTTTTATTCTTTTTTTCTTTTTCTTTTTTTTTTACATAGAGTTTATTTTCATTACAAATTGGCAAGAGGCTCTAAATATAAAACCAGAATTTGGGGTTAGGGCCTACCTTTTCTGGTACAAGTGTTTTTATATGCAAGATTATACATTTTGAAGTTGTCTGCATTTTGTTTTTATATGCAAGATTATGATTTTGAAGTCTTTTTCCTGATAAATAGAAAATTATTTTCGCCAAAATTATATATTAAAAATTATAACTTAAGGGAGAAATGTTTGTTTGTTTGTTTGTTTTTTGGTACCAGGGATTGAACTCACAACCTTGCACTTGCCAGGCAGGTGCTTATGCCACCAAGCTAAATTCCCGGCCTGAGAAGTGATTAAAAAAAAAAAAGTTAATAGATTGCAAATATCATCAGTGTGCTGAATTGACCCAAAAGACATTAATTTAGTTAAAGCCATTAAACCACAAGTCGATGAAGACCTTATTGTTTTTGGTTTTTGTTGAATCACACACATCAATATAAAGCCTCTGGGTATACTTACCAGGCCAGAAACAATTAAGTGAATTACATTCAAGAACAACCTACCAAGCTTTTATATGTTCTAATCCAATCCTCCCACATCCATCTAGCAAACACCTAACTTACCATGTGGATTTTGCACAATGCCCCAAGGGCCAGAAAACTTGGATTGCAAAATGGAGTTTTAGAGGCTTGGGTGCTCTTTAAATACCTCTTAACTTAATTGCTTGTCTCTTTTTGATAAAGTGGGCCAGTCTCCCAGCTGTACTCCTGTCTTCTCCCTCACCCCCACCCAGTGATTAAGGGTAAATCCTGATTATTCACCCAAAGAAGTAAGATGAAATAAACTTAACCCAAGAGTTTCCTAAATCCCTTGATCATTTTTTTTAATGGCAGAAGCCATCCACAAATCAGTTTTCTTTCTTTCCCCAGTGGAGGTGTACAAGATAACATTTAATACCCAGAGGCTCAGAAAAAGGAGCCAGGACACAGAAGGACCTGTGTCCTTTGGCTATTTCCCTTTCAACTTTCCAGGTGCTTTACTTTCTTAACTTTCTTGACATTCACAGTGCAAAATTGGGTCTAAAGATTGCTTAAAACAGAAGAGATGAGAGATACAGCAGAAGCCAAAAGAACCCTTTCCGGAGCTTCTGTTGTCTGACAAAAGCCGCAGCCATCCGAGAAGGAAGCTGCCGTGAGACCCCTCTTGGAGGCAGCATCCAACAAGGAAGAGACTATTTGCACCTGGATAGAAAATTTTACAAGCATGCATCATCACAAACTGTCATACCCTCCTTTACCTAAAAGCCATTTGTCTCACCTTCTTTCCCTCTATTAAGTCAACATGTCAGCCTTTATCCTTAGCTGGTCAGCCAACTTCTTCCTTAGAGTGAGACCACATGCATGTGATGAAATTTTTGTCATTCATTTCTCTGTTGTTAGCCCATTTGCAAACCTGCCCCCGTCCCCGCCACCGCTGATCCCTACATTGGTGTGGGAAAGGTTTCCTCTCAACACTCTCTACTATTTTCATCTACTTCTCTTGGTCCTAGATTTTTGTATCCTTTCACCCCCAACTCCACCTCCTTGCACTGGTCAACTGTTGACCCCTCACACATTCACTCAGGAGTGTAGCGCTGGTTATAAAAATGGTGGAGGCGAGTCAGCTCTTTACCCTTTTCCCCATCCTGGCACACATGTGATGTCACCACAGCTGACCGAGAGGACTGGAGTAGATGGATGGGATAGGATGCGAGGAAGGGACGGTGACACTTCGATGCTTCCTGCAGGTGGGCCACAGACAGGACTCCACAGTGTGGGGCAGAAACCTCACCGCACCCAGTGCTCTCAGTCATTTTCCACCATCAGGGAAATGCCCAGGGGTCTCATAGGTGAAGGGGTTGGAAAATAGGGTCCTAACCTCAGATTTCACCACTCAGTTCTCTAGCTCATTCTCATCATTAACAACCAGAAACGTTGACTTTACCTACATTTTTTTCCAAGCACATAAAGCTATATACAGTTCGGAAGAGAATAAAGTTACGTCCAGCTTAACATTTTACTTGTTTTTCCCACTGATGACGCAACACTCGATTGTTTTCCTGACAAATGGGGCAATTGATCACATGACAAACAGAAGCACCCTGCTCAGATTGCACATACCACCTTTTTGAAAGTGGCTGTCTGAATAACTGAAGAGTATTACTCCAATTTCAGAATAATTGATACTTCCCTACTCGCCTTATAAGGAACACAAGAAGTAAAATCAAAGAGCTGTTATTTATATCCAAAAATATATGCTGACATTCAGTCACAGCAGTGATTGTATAATATCTGTCCCCTGTGTGAATCAATGATTGGAGAGGCTAATGATTCCCAGGGACACACAGTTACTTGGTGACGGAAGTGGGACTAGAACTTTGGTTTCAGGGTCTAGTCAGAGATGTTCTATGTCTCACACTTGTCCCTGTTTTGGACCAGCCTTATCAAAATACAGAAGTTTGCTTCCATTTGTGATTCATGTCACGGGGTTACTGTTGGCTCTCTGTATCACGGGTTTATGTCGCAACTGTGGATCGAGAGTATTGCGGGAGAGACTGCATCTCTACTGAACAGGTTCAGGCTTATTTCCTTGCTATTCCCTAAAAACAAACTGCATAGCAACTGTATTTGCATAGCATTTACGCTGTATTAGTATTCTAAATAATCTACAGATAACTTAGGGCATATGGAAGAACTGTTTAGGTTATATTTAAACACTCCATCACTTCTAGAAGAGACCTGAGCATCCCTCAAATTTTGACATCTTCAGATGTCCTAGAATCCATCCCCCTGGGATAGCGAGTGTTGGCTGTGTTTGGTTTTGAGGCGAATGGTGTTCAGGACCTCATTCAGTGCTGAATCTTGTGACTTATACTAAACTGATATATTCCTTGAATACAGGAAAAACTTTTATACCAGTTTTTCTCAGAGTATCTTGAGGTCTAAGGGGTTTCATTAAAAGTCTGGCCCAGAAAACAGAATGCTAGGAATCATTCATACTCCAGTATAAACAGAAGTCCTTCAGCCTGACTTTATGAGCTGCACTTCACTTATTGCTATAGTTTCATTCTTGACTGTCCCTCATAGACTGACATTTGGAAAGTTTGGTCTCCAAGGTGATGCTGTTGGTAGGTAGCAGCTCTCAAGGACATGAGGTCTAGTGGAAGAAGTCAGGTCCCGGGGGCTGCCCTCGAAAGGGATATTAGGACACTAGTCCCTTCCTCTCTTTTGCTTCCTGGTCACCAGGAGGGGAACAGCTTTCTTTGCCACCTGCTCCTCCATTATTTACTGTTTCATCACCAGCCCAAAAGCAATGGGGTCAGTGGACCATGGAATTAAATCTCCAAATCTTATTAGCCAAAATAAACCTTCCCTCCTTCTGATTGCCCCTGGTATTGTCTCAGAGTTACATAAAGCTGACTAACAATCTAGGAAGGATTCTTGCTAAAAGTGTTTGACCTGAAACCACTGAAGTCTCAAAGTAGAAAAAATTTCCAGTCTGTATGAAATTCAGAAATGGAGAAACAAGATAGATGACACTATTAAGAAATGACCAGATGCACCAGAGAATGACACTTTCTTGAAGAGCTCTGGTTTCCCTGTTTTCCAAATGTTAATGTCTTGGGAAAAAAATTAGAACATCAAAAAGATGGAGAGCTAGTTCTATATTTATCAGACTAAAAAGATATTAGCAATGTGTGGAGCTTTACCGGATTCTGTTGTGAAAGAAAAGAAGCTATAAATAAGAGACTTTGGGGGGAAATGAGGGAAATTTGAACATGTCTATTAGATAGTAGGAAATTACTTAATTTTCTGAAGTATGAAAAGAATATTGCTATTTTGTAGGAAAATACTATTGTCTTCAGATTTGTGCTAAATCGAGAACTGTCATAATGTCAACAATTTTCTCTCAAATACCTCAAACACACACGTAAGTAGAAAAATCAAAATAGCAATATGTGAATATTGTTAAATCCAAGTGGAAAACTTTTATGTTTCAATATTTCTGTGTGTTTTAAATATTTCACAATAAAATTTTGAGTAATGATGTCTTACCTGTCTTATCTCACAGATCTTATAAATTTCTGGATTTTAATCCTATTTTTCACTATAGACCAGGGATTTTGTTCATTACTAATGGAATCTTAAGCATGGGAAAATACCTAGAGATATATCTTGTAAGAAGGAGAGGTTCTTCCCAAATCCACCATAAATAAATGGTCTCTTTGTCCATTTATTACTACAGCTGGTCCAGTACCTACCAAGACATATTTTTGACATCCTTGAAACAGAATATGTGGTCTGATAAAGATTTTCTTCTTAGGTTCTACTTTTCATTTGAAAATCTTACAAAAGAATAGAATAAAAAGATGTAGACATGTTTTTGTTTAATATATAATGAATCGCCTTTATGGAAAAATAACATAATTAAATCAAATTATACTGTTTCAAGGATTTGCAATACAGTTTCCACAACTTGTAGTCAGTTCCAATGTGAATTACAGCACACTCTTTAACTTCACAAGGTCAACTTAATAATCTATCATAACATATGTTGGGGATAAAAATGTCTTCTTTGTCTTTTATTCTTAACTTTTAATTTCCTTTTTGAATCAAGCTTTCAGTTTTGACCTTCATAATTACCAAGGAAAATCAGATTGTGGTAATTAGAATATTGCCATAACATCATCTAAAACTATGGTCTGATTAGTCTTTTAACTTAAGCAACCGCAATTCCAACTCCAGAGAATTTTAAACTGATTTAATTTTAGCGGTGTGGCACACTATTCTTTTTTATAATAGCTGAAATATTTTCAGAGTAAGTCAGGGTTACTATACTTATTTAAAATGTTATAAGGGCAAAAGGAAAGTCCTCAGAACAACAAATTAATTTGAGAGAAATGTGGTTTCCTAAATATTAAGACTTATACTTTTTATTTGACATGTAATATCCAAATAGCTAATGTGGACATTTCTCTGTTGTTTTTTCAAAAATATTTGCTTTATATTTTCATCTAAGTTCATTAGGGTTTTTGTTTGTTTTGTTTTTAAATGAGAAGGGTGAAGTTCTGGCACCATTAATTAAAACTTTAAGATACTTGGAAAACAGGAAGATGTTTCTCAAGGGTTTCTTCAGCCTAATTCATTTTTTTTATTTTAAAGAGAATAAAACCAAGCAAAATAAAACAGTAAAGCTAATCAAAACAAACCAGTGTAAGTGACACAGGACTTGAAAACAATAGGAAATCAACAATAGTTACCATAATGCCTCTTGTTGTCTTCAAAATAGCTGCAGATTCCTTCAGATATAGTACAAATCAAACAAAACAGAACAGAATAGAGCAAATAAAAACAAAACAAGGATGCAATAAAGGACTTTAAAACAAGATAAGAGTGAATCCAAAATGGCTACCATAATATATCTTGTTCATTTCGAACTAGCTGCCCATGCCATCAGATATAATAAAATCAAACAACACAAAACAGAATAAAACCCAACCAAACAAAACAGTGAGAATGATACTGGACTTCAAAACAAGATGACACAGAATTACCTTCAGAAGGAGATCCCCCATAGATGCTACATTGTGTATTGTTATCCTCTGAGTGGATGATCAGACTACTGGCTTTAGACCTGCAAAGTCAGTGAAAAACTATACACTACAAATATTAAATTGTATTTTACCTCAATAGCTATCATCACAGCCTGTTTCTTTGCATCAGCCGGTCGCTTACTCAACCTAATTCATTTGATAGTTCACATTTCTGTAATATTTTTCCAGCATTTTAATCCAGAAATGTGCTTTTTCTCTTTTCCAGTTATGGCAGTTAATTCACACAACTGTCTTCACTGAGACAGCAATATTTTCATTCTTAGTTAATGGATTAAGGGACTAAGCAAAGTACAGCACTGCTATCATATGCTGAATGAGAGGGTTTTCTAATCATTTAAAGCTAAGAGAGGAACAGCCAGAATTAGAACTGCTTCTCTGACTCCTGAAAATCTACTTAATTAAGTGAAGATGATGAAAAGGATGAAAGAGGGAATTTCCATTTTCTGAAGTTAGTTTTTTGTTGTTTTTTGTTTTTTCTTAAGATAGGGTCCCTTTATGTACTTCAGGCTGGTCTTGAGCTCACTATGTAACCTAGGCTGGCCTGGAACTATTGCCTCAGCTTCCTGAGTGCTGGGATTTCAGGTGTACGTCCCCACACCCACTTGAATTTAGAAAACAATGGTTACAGTGATAAAACAAAATGCTTTCCATCACTGGGAACACCCTTTTTAACAGTGTATGAATTAGAACATTGTAAGTTTAGTTATAAATACATCAATATTAGAAACAGTATTAAAGCTAAGGATCAAAGAATAATACTCAAAGATAGAAATATCTATAAAAAAGCTCTAAAGTGAAGATTAAAGATCAGTCTTTCTGAACAAAACAAACAAAAAACACAAAAATGTAAGTGAAATTAGATACAAGCTTTGTGTGGACAAATGTGGTATGTGAAAAAGCAAAGACTCCTGCCTAGACAGGGACAGAGGTGAATGTGCTTATGAGGAGAAAGACAGGAGAGGCAGGGAGACACTGAGACAAAGACACCACTCCTTTAAAACCCTACAAATGAATAGAAATGCTGAGAGTCCAGGTCTAAGGTTGCACAGATGATTACACCCCCAGAAGCTGGAAATCTGTGGGAATAAACACACTATAAGCACATAAATCACACGAGTGAAGTGTGACAGCAATACAGAAGGTGGAGCCTCAACATCTGTAGACAAGGCCAACTATGCATCCATGTTGTTACTGTAACAAAATAACCAAGAATGCATAACTTTTAATGAAAAAAAGGTTTATTTAGCTCAGTTTTGGAGGCTAAAAGTCCAAGATTAGACGTTTCATTGTTTGGGTTCTGATGAAGGCTTCCTGGTTGATGTTGATCACAGTGATGACACTGTGTGCAGGAAATCACTTGGCAAGAGAGGAAGCCAGAGAGGGGATTCATGGGCCACTCTTCAGGGGCTCATTCTTTTTATAACAACTCACTTTGTGGGAATTAACCAGGTTCCTAGTAGAACTACTTTAACCCACTCCAAGGGCAGCATACCCGGTGTCCTAATTACCCCCCACTAGCTTTTACTAGGAGGTTCTGCTCTCAGATGTTAATAGCCATTTAACTATCAAATATATACCTCTAGATCACAAGCCCTGCCCACCCATTTGAACTTCAGATTCATATCTTTAGCTTTTTTGTTAGGTATCTCCATTTGGATGTTTGAGGGATATGCAACTCACCATCTCCCAAAGCACAACACCTTCTAAACATAACTTACCCATTCTCCACTCTTTGCAAGTCAACGTTTAAAGCATTAAAATAGCACCAACTCAAGAAAGGGTGTCATTATGTATTATTAATCAATAAGTTTTTTAATCTAAAAGTTCTCACATCTGTGCCCAACATCACCCATTTGCAATACTGTGCTTTAGGCCCTATCATCGCCAGTCTGATTTACTATCAAAGCTTCCTAAACTGGGTCCCTGCAGGAGCTCAATCTTGTCTTCTTCTACCCTGTGGCCAAAATAAGCTATCAAGAACATAATTTCAATAAAAATGGCAAAAAGCCTCCTAACATGTAAAGACATTCATGATGCATTGCTCAGGGAAGACAAGCAGGCACCAAAACAGTCTGTCCCTGATGACCCAATATTTAGTTTTTTAAAATGTGCACATATACACCCAATGGCAAAATAAAGAACATTCAACAAAACACTAAGAGGTTAACTTCCTTCCAGTGGTAGATTATGAGTGGCTTCATGTTTTGGGTTCAAATTTCTAAGTTTTCTGCAATAAGCACATATTAGTTTGCAATTAGAAAACATCTTAATCCATAAATCTGACAATGTCCATTTCTTTCTCAAAATCCCAAATTAACACCATGCTGGCAATGTAAGGTCCAAGCATGTTACATGGCAGGCAAGGCCCTTCACAGACTGCCAGCTTTCCTCTCCTGCCTAGGGTTCTATCCCACAGTACAAAGCAGAGGAAGGGTCTCAAACATCAGAGGGGCACTACAGTTACTGGCCCAGCCCTGGAGATTCAGATTCTGTAAGTCTGAGGTGGGCCCCCAAATTTGCATTTCTAAGGAGTTCCCAAATGATGCCAATGTTGTAGGCCTAGGGACACATTTGTAAAAAGTATCATTGTGGTAAAATACATATAACATAAAATTCATCATTTTAATAAGTGTACAATTCAGTGGCATTAAGTACATTCACGATATTGTGCAACTTTTTTTTGTCATCGTAAACTGTGCAACTTTCAGAACATTTTTATCATCCTAAACAGAAACCTTACACACGTTAAACAATAATTAGCTCTTTTCTCCTCAGTTTTTTTTTTTTTTGTTTTTGTTTTGTTTGTTTGTTTTTTTTGTGGCACCGGGGATGAAACTCACAACCTCGTGTCTGCCAGACAGGCGCGCTTAAGCCACTGAGTCAAACTCCTGGCCCTAGTTTTTTGAGGCAGGGTCGCATTATGTAGCTCAGGCTTGCCTTGCACTGGTGTTGTAGCCCAATATAGCCTCGAACTCACAACACTGCACCTACCTCAGCCTCCCGAGTGCTGGGATTTTTTCTACTCATTTTAGTCCCTGATTCACCTCTATTATATTGTCTCTATGAATTTGCCTGCTCATACTTTATTACCCTTTTGTGTCTAGCTTACTTAGCATAACCTCCTGCTCAGGGATCTTACTTCATCTATGTTGTATCATGCCTCCGAATTCCACATGCTGAATATTTCGTTGTATAGATTTACTGCATTTTGTGTATACTTTCATTAACCAAACGGTATTTGTGTTGGTTCCACTTTCTGGCTACTGTGATACTGTGATAAGCACTGGTGTGCTGAGCCCCTGCTTTCTTTTGGATACATACCTAGAAGAAGCATTGCTACATCATGTTGTAGGTCTGTTTAACTTTTTTTTTTTTTTTGGTCTGTTTAACTTTTCGAGGAACTGTCTTCTGTGATGGCTGCATCATTTGACATTTGCACCAACATTTCTCTGTCTCTTCACCAACACTTGTTACTTTTCTTTTTTCTTAATGACAGAGATGCTAATGGGTGTGAAGTGTTAGTTTATTTTCAGTTCTCATTTCCCTAACAAACTAATGAGAATTACTGTGGTAGCATGATCCTTGTGACTTGTCATTATCCCAACACGGTCATTTACAACTTGGTACTTTCACTTTGCCAGTCTCTCTGCTGGAATCACCCTCAGATTTTAGTTTTCTAGCTCTCTCTCTCAGCCTTTAGGACACAGCTTCAACATCATATCCAGAAAGTCTTCTTGGATACTATAGATTAGAGGACCTCAAGAAGAGTTTCAGGGTCCTGTGCACTAGTAGCTATGGAAGGTGCTAGTATGTGAGGGAAGGAGAGAAAACCACTGCACTAAAAGCAAGGGGATTCACTGAAAATCTCTTAGAGAATTCCAAGAGCACCTCCTTCACCACAAACAGCCAGGTGGCAATTATAAAGGTGGCTTTCCCTGCAAACAAGAGCTTGCCACACAGCTCCAACAGTGCACTTAGCTGACAGCCTCCCCCTGCCACGCTTCAGGATTCACCTCTGCTGTTCTCAGCAGCCTCTTGCCAATGACTAGACACCATCAGGGAAGCTGGCCACCCCCGCCCAGTGGGACTTCTCTAACAAGAAGCCTTTGCTCTGGACCTTCCTGCTGAATTAACTGAGATTTTGTCCTGTCTGCATCCTAGGTTGAGGCTCTCTGCCAACTCTTCCTCCTCTTTGATTTCACAGCTGTTAGATCTGCCATGCAGTCCAAGAACTTCTCCAGCTCAATTCTACATCCCCCCTTTTGTCTCTTTCGTATGTGTTCCTCAACTGCCTGCACCTCAACTCTTGTCTCAGCCACTGCTTTCCAGAGGATCCAGTTGGCACAGTTGGCTCTAAGAGGGGTCTAACAATCACTGGGAAGAGCTGGAAAGATGGGTTTGGAACCGGATCACCTCTTGCCTGACTGGTCAAGGGAATACTGGGGGGTGTCTCGACTGGGCTGTTCCTCTAGCCAAGACAATAAATAAAAACTGAAACTGCTTCTCGAAGGAGATGGTGAAGATGATGTGGAGGATCTCAAGGATGCAGAGGCAGGTCCCCACCACACCCTGGTGGACACCAATCTGGTCCCTGCTGAAACTGGGTAGACCCTGGAGAACAAATGCCAGTTGAATCAAGTAGCAACTCTGATGGCAGTGCTCACTTTGCATCTTCGTAGCTAGGGTTTTTACACCTCTGAAACATGATACTCAGTTTTTGGTTGTTTTGTTTTGTTTTGTTTTGTTTTGTTTTGTTTTGTTTTGTTTTGTTTTGAGGCAGGGTCTCACCATGTAGTACAGGCTGGCCTTGAACTCACAGCAATCCTTGTGCCTCAGTCTCCTGAGTGCTGGGATAATAGGTGTGTACTATGTGCGGGCTGAGGCTTTAATTCGGTCGATGTGTACTTTTCAATCAGGACAGATCAAAAACTAGATGCATTTACAATTTCATCTCAGGGCTATGTGAACTGGTTGTTTTCCTAGGAAACCTGGATCTGGACGTGCTGCAGAAGTCACTAGGCTCCATCACACTGATGGCATCATGCCAATTCAAGCAGGGTTAGCAAGAGCTGGTGGACAGCATACTAATGGCACTGGTCACTCAAATTCACCCCAGGAGGTGGGAGATAAATCCAATGAATATCCATTGCAGAACTCACCATTCCAGTACAGATTTCAGGAGTCTAATGGCCAGGGCGTGCCGGGACATGCTTTATCCTATACATTCTTACATGGAGAGAAGCGGCACTGGGTAGACCTCTTTGGGTTCCACTGGCAACACATTCTGTAGTAAGGGATAGTGCTCTGACCCCTATGCTGAGTGACCCAAAGATCCCCAGCCTCAGTGAGGCCTGGAGCAGGACAGAGCTCTGCCAAGGTCAAGCTAGGAAGACAGCATCTCTGCCAACTTGGCTATTTGTTCTGGTGGACTCCAGCATGGTTGGCATTGGTGGTACAGACGTGGTATGGATTATATGGTGAGCTCCACCAGCAGGAGACTCACCATACAATTCTCAAGGCTTCTAAACAAAACTATCCTTGAGCCAGGCATGGTGGCACATGTCTGGAATTCCAGCAAGGGATTGCAAAAGGAGGCTGAGGCAGCAGGATCATCGTGAGTTTGAGATCATCTTGGGCTACACAGTGAGTTCAAGGCCAGCCTGAATTACACAGAGAAACCGTCTCCAAAAGAGAGACCATTCCAACTGCAATGGAGAATTCCATGCCTTTGGAATACCACTTCTGGCAGGTAAGTGGCCCAGGTAGACAGAATCCTTGACCAGGTGACATCAAGTGACCATGCATTCAGAAGTGACAATATGTTCTGAGTTCATCTGGACTATTAAGGGTTGACCTACCTGGTCAAAGTCCTATGGTGAAGTACTACTCCCAAATGCCACACAACATGTGACCATACTTCAAGGTAAGATTTTTAAAGAAGAAGTGAAAATGAAGTCGTTAGGGTGTGCCCTAATCCAATATGACATTTGGTGTCGGGTATTAGGACATTTAGCCATGGATATGTGTGTATATAGAGGAAGATCATGTGAGGATATAGGGTGAGAACAGTCATCTGAAAATTAACAAGAGGCCTCAAAAGAAACCAACTCTGTTGACACCTTGATTTGATCTTAGACTTTACCCTCCAGAACTAAGAAACTAAATTTGTTGTCAAAGCTACCTACTCCATGATTTTATGGCAGCCTCAATAACCCAAAGCCCCCATTCACTTATAAGGTCAGGTGGATCCGGAGGATTCCATTGTAAGATGGACATGGACACTGGGGAGGCTGAGGTAGGAGGCTTGCTGGTAGTTTGAGACCAGCCTGGGCTACTTAGTGACTTCAAGACCAGTATAAATTATAGCGTAAGACCCTGTCTTAACAAAACAAAGCAAAACAAAACAAAACTATGGCAATGGAACATGTGGGATTGAGTCCAGCAGAATCAGAGGGCATGAGTAAGCTTTAAGAGCAGGCAGGCCAGACTCCCAGGAGACCACCTTGGTAATACCAGTGCTCCTCTCTCAATACCTGTAGTCATATAGAGGGTATTGTATAACCAGTGGAAGAGAGGAAAGAGCTCACTGAGTTTATAAATGGGTGGGCTTGTTATGTGGGTGCAAGTAAACAACTGGTTGTGGCTGCAACCAAGCCATGCTGGTGGGGCCTTAATAATAATACAGTGGAAAGGGGGAATCTTTCAAAGGACAGAACTCTGAACAGTGTATCTGGTCACATACTAAGTCTAGAAGTAATCCGCACTGAGAATGTGCACTAAGTCATGGGCAGGGCAAACAACCTGGTTCTCTACTCGGGGCCTGGGAAGAAAACGACAATAGGAGCAGAGATGAGGAAGACAGGGTTAGAGGAATGTGGATGGGTGTATAGGAGAGAATGGGGGAGGGAGTGTGAAGATCTGTGTAGCACACGTTCATGTCCACTAGAAAGCAGCCACCATGGAAAAGACACTGAAGCACTCAATGCACAAAATGACATGGTCAGCTTCTGCCAATCTTCATCATCAGCAACCCAGAACTACCACAATGGGCACCTGAATGGAAGGCACAAATGCAGAGATCTTCCACAGCCTCAGGACTCTGTTATTAGTCAGCTTTCCTGTCAATGGACACCACAATACCCGACAGGCACAACTGAACAAGAAGAGCTTAATCTGGCTCACAGTTTCAGTTCATGGTCAGCTAGCTACAAAGCAGGACCATCGTGATGAAAGTGTGCAGTGGATCAAAGATACTTCATTCAGAAACAGAAGAGTGCCAGAGTGGAAGAGGCGAGCGACGTGCACGTAAGCCTCAAAGCCACACCTCCGTGACCCAGGCAGACAAACCTGCAAGTGTGCTCCATGAATCCCGGGGGTGGACGTCAAAGCCAGTGAAGGTAAAACTCCACCCTTACTGCCAGACTTGCAGCATGAACTGTCACTAAGGCCAATCTAGCTACTGCCACCTGTGAGCATTCAGTCTGCTGGCAATAGAGACAAATGCTGAACCCCCGGTATAGTACTGTTTAGAAGCGAAAACCAACCTGTTTCCTTGTTGGCAAGTTGGCCTGAGTCTCACAATAGCCACTTTTTCCTTGTGGAATACCATGTCTGCCAGTCTTGCTCCCTCCCTCTTTTATCTGTAGGAATGACCTCTGCACCTGCCTTCTGCAGGACAGAATGGACACTTACTCTCCTCTTTCTCTCCAGGTGGGAAACTATCTGGAGGAACTGAAGAGTGGAAGATGCCAGGCACTGTGGGAGGCTGGTATGAAATGCATTCAAAGTGTATTCAGATTTTATAAGGAAGGATCAAGAAGACTCCATTCTAACAAATCTGCATTCTTCATAGAGGGTCACTCAGTTTCCTTTTTTTTCCCCCTCTCAGCCCAATATCCCATCAGTTACTTTCTCAAGTCACCTTAATGTAATTAGGACAAAGAATAAAAATACTGAATCAAATATTTTATATTTTTTATCTACAGCAAAATAAAGACATACATTATTTTAAAAGCCACATTCTGCATTAAATACATTAAAATACTGACAATTTTATAAATAAAATCATTTAAAACAGTAAAGACATGATAAAAATTCTCTGGTACAGGTTATCTATAGGTCAACAACTGATTCTGAAAGTATAAAAACTTTCCATACTGCTTTTAAAAAGCATTTAACTTAAAAGTTTACAAAATTATCAAAAGTTAAAAAGTGCTAGATATGCTTCCATTTTGTTCCATTTTTAAAGCAACTACAGCACAACATCTGACTAAAAAAAGATGAATTAGGCCATGATATTCATCATACGTTGCTTAAAAGTGAAAACTGCAGACTTCCTAGGCACTGCTAAGGGCTGGAACCTGGTTGAGTCAAAAGTCAGTGAAGGTCACCGTCAACCCCGAGCCACTACCTGCCTTTGTTTTCAAAACCAGAAGATTCCTTCCTGGCTCACCTCTAGAGAGTCTTCCATGCCTACTACTCCCTAATTTCCAGAATCTTATGCTAACATGAAAGCTTTTCCAAAGATTGAGGCATTTTGCAAGTGAACTTAACACAAAAAAGTTACGATCTAATCCCAAATGAAAAGAAGGCATGTCATTTGGTCACTTGATTGCATATTGCCTGTTGAGGTAGGATAATTTTCTTCTTTCTCTGAAAATTGCTGGTTATACACAAGGTGACTGTACCGGAAAGGGTTCTAACGCCTTTTCCACATTCTTCCAGTTGTGAAAATTCTCTCTGTACCACTCAACTGATAGGAAAAACAAGATGAAAATTAAAAATGAAAAACTAAAAACCAATTAACCAACATTTACTAAATTCCTGCTATGCAAGGAAGTCTTGCCTATTAACTTATCAGCAGACAATTTGATTTTTAACTTACAAAGCGAAAAAATTTGATTTTGAACAATGAAGTTAATCAAAAAACCTTTTGTCACCTGAAATCTTAGAATTAAAACTTAACCATTTTTTTTCTATTTAACTTCAAAAGTCTTTCAATATTGAACCTGCTGTTGAAGACATTCTGATTTTAGGGAATTCAAAGTGAAGTAGCTTAAGTGATTTACACTGGTTTTAAAAGTTATTTTATAAAAAAATTGTAATATTTGTTCATGTTAATACGGCAATAGTGTATCAAAGGCATAGTGAGATGATGTAAGCCTCCTTTTATTAATGCGTGAAATTCTTTTATGTTGTTAAACTATCAGCAGAAGCATTTTTAGTTAAAACCTAATAGTTTTAAGCTATCTTTGATTTTGGTTTTTAACATTCAATTCAGGTATTCTGTATTTCAAATTTGGAAACAAGATCTTTTCTCATGAGTACATTTCTAAGTACAGTAGAGCTTTTAACACATATGCACAGACTACACATATACACAGACTTTACATTTATTTAATAGATTTTTCCTTCACATACTCAATTTGTTCCCTGTTTGTTTCAGTACAAAATGACTGAGGATACCCAAAGACTATAATGTTTATAGTCACTAAATCTAAGATGACACTGATCTTAAGATTGACCATTATTTTATATAATAAGAAAGAAAAAAGGTTGCAGAAATTTTCACTAAGAAAGAAAAAAGCTACAACAATTTTAAGACATCAGTGATTTTAAGACATATACCTTCCTCTTTTTTTTTTTTAAACTTATCTGTATTTGTTACCTCTTAAACTTATCTGTATTTGTTACCTCTTAAAGCAGAATGTGACCTGACATATATTTTTCAAGGAAATGAAGAAAATGAATCGATGAACTAGGTATTTGATTAATGCTGATAAGATATAGGAAGACTGATCAGACATCATTCTATGAAATTTAAGATGCTTAAGAAACACAGTAGAGTAGTATTGTTGAAAATATGTTAAATGTAATAATTTCAAAAGTGCAAATGATTCATCACGATTTTCTGAATTTGTAGTGTGTTAAAAGATGAATTACTTTTTCTTCAAATATTACTGAATTGTTCCCCAATGATCAACTTATAACATACTTGTTTTCTTTATTCCTTCATTCCAAGGCACTTTAGGTTTCCATCCTAAACCATGAATTTTTTCTGACTTCATTGGATATCTCATGTCATTCGTAGGTCTTGAAAAACAAAATATTTAAAATAACATTGTGGATACATACTTATAAATTTAAATATTAAGAGATGTTATGTATGTTCATGCATCTTTACCATAATTCAAGTTTTAAAAACACAAAATTCCCCTTAATCACGTTTACTGTACAAAATTTACAAAGTACATGGAAAAAAAAAATCATGATTTTCAACACCTCAAACGCTTAACCCTCTCTCTGGCTTATCCTTTCTAAAAAATTTATTTCAGCCACACTTTAGGTATAAATCTAGTAGTAGCACATATAGGGAACTTGATAAATGTCTGATGAATAAAGAAATAAATACATACTAATACATGTAACTTAGGACTTAAGTGTCAGATCCTGGGTCAGATAATTTATATATGCCATAAGTAAATCTTAAAATACTTTTATAAACATGATATTATTATCATCATCTATATTTCACAATAGAGAGAACTCATTTGGAAATGGCCAATAACTTTAAGTCATATAGCTGGTAAGAGTACTATACTTAATCTGTATGACATTTATAATTAGAAAAAAAATACTTTACCAAGAATTCAAAAAAGATTAACCAGTTTTCAGTCAGGTCTATATAATTTATAATTCTGTAAATACCTAAGATTTCACAACCTTTTCGCAGTGTTTTAACTTGTTACTCACCTATCATTAACATAATGAACCCAATTTTCCATTTCAGACTCTGAATTGGTCTCTTTGATCTGTCAAAATAGAGAAGGCTTTTGAGTCAAATTAAAAAATGAGACTAGAGGATAATACTAATTAATAGCTGATTTTAAAAAGACACAACTGTCTCAAAGCAGAGGAAATGTCAAAAACGCTGTAATTTACAATCTACTTCCCACTTGAAGCTCAAAAACAATACACAGATTGTATAAACTTCATGAGGGAAAATGTACTTTCCTGACTGCGGTTACTACTCAGTTCAACTTTCTATTAACCTTAAATTTAAAAGTGAGGTTCCCTAAAACATGTGTGTACTCATAATTATTTTATTTAGCACTGTTCTTTGATTCTAGAACACATAATTTTGCATTCATGAAACTGAGGCATATCTTTCAACTAGGGTATATCCTAGTGGGGGTGAGCCTGTGGCATGTGTATTGTTTTTCTTTTAAGACAGCGGATGTTAATGTATGAGTTGGTTGTTCCAAATTAAAACCTCAGTATTCAGGTTTCATTGCAGTATTGACACTTTGTGATAAATAAGTGGGTTTTGGGTTGCAATTTGGACATTCATCTCTCAACGATTTGCTATCACTGGTATGTACATTAATGAATTTTTTTTTCCTGAAAAGCTGTTAACAAAGGAATGATACAACTTCAGATGATGCATATGATGCACATAATGATGAATTTCATTTTCCATTTGTTCTCTTTTAAATTAAATAAACTGTAAACTATTGACACTGACTGTCACTTAATTTAGTGACAATAGTGTAAATAGAACCTTTTACAACAGATACATTACCAGGTGTATTAGTTCTTTGGCAAGCTGGACAACAGACATTTCAAAATTGGTTCCGATGTTATAAATTTCACCTGGTTTTCCTTTTTTGAGGACAGTGAGAAATGCTTCTACAACATCAGTAGCATACAGGAAATTTCTTGTTTGAAGCCCTGATCCATGAATGCAGCTAAACAAATGAAATGAAATGAAATCATAAAGTGTACAAAAGCTTTCACACACCAAAATAAATCAATGACTGGCTATAGTTCCAGAGAAGGCAGTTCCCACAGGGAGCCTAGAATCTTTTATTGAAAACACAAATTCTCACAGCCTTTCTTAACTTTACTCTTAGTTCTTAAATGATGTCTACACTTCCTACAGGTACTCAGTAAGAGAGTGGCAAACACTAATCACTGAAAAATAGTTATTTATTAACTTTACACCATCAATTCATTTTGAAGAAATATCTAGTTCTATGAATTAAATTTATCCTTTGAAAAAGTAAAATTATATAAAGAAGAAAGTAAAATTATACATAAAACTTTAATACTATTACTCCAAGTTCTATGGTAGATCATTGAAGAACTGAAATTACCTTAGTAAATTATAAAGATGAATTACAGACTATAATTAACCTTAAAAACAATTATATTACATAGAGAAAGGATTCTTAAACTTGGTGAGACATTCAAGTCAATGGCTTCCAACACTAAGACTTAATGATTCAAGGGAGACTGTTATCATACACTATCAACAAAGAAAAGCATAGAGATACAGAAGTCAATAATAACATACCATTTCCTGTTGTGTTGCAGTAAAGATATAAATTTTGGAATAACCTAAAAGAATATTTGAATATCATTTCAGACTTAGAAAATTTATCCATTAATATGAATCTGAACTCATTAAGATTAAAAATTATTATTAAGAAATACACATATGAATAAATTCTAATTCTTCTTATCAGGAATTCATGAAAAAAACCTGTATTTGATACTCCAAAAAAAAAAAAAAAACTTTAAGATACTTTGTTATTTCATAAAAGTCAGTTACCTGAAGATAAAAGGACATAAACAGTGGGAAAGTGAAAAGAAATTCTTCATACACAGTTTGCTTTCATCATAAAGCTCACCTTTAGGTTGATTTCTTAAGGGCAGGAATCATATTTATCACTTTATATATCAGCACTCACCCAAAAAAATCCTTGTGCAATTTATAAAAAGTAAGTTCAAGTGCTCTTAGATTCAAAGAAAATTTATGTCAAACAGGGCAAGTAAGAAATTACTAAATTTACATTAAACCTGCTAAGGCTATTTCATAAATGAAGCAATATGGATATTAACACCACAAACCCAACAGATGAAAGCAAACAGCTGGTAAGTGAGAAAATCCAGTCTCCAGATTAATTCAGAGCAGGTAACAGTCATTACAATCCGGCTTCGTGATACAGAAGCCAGTTGCACAGACATTTTCAGCCATTTAGCTGTATTTCTTTATTCACTACTTATATTACATTGTGGAAGACATTCAGGTCCACAACAATAAAGATGAGCTAGGGAGCAGTTAAGAAGCTGACATTAAGACACATTTATGCACAAGCTTCCTGCATCACTATCTAACTGGCTCTAAACATTCTGTATTCTGACATATTGATCTGTCTGCCAGCTAGAGTCTAAACTGCAGTGTGGCTGCAGTGGTGAATACTCTACTGCTTTACAGGGCTTGAAGCCTCAAGCATTTTCACATATAGAATTTCACTAGTTCCTTAAAATCCTTTCTAAGTAGTTTCATTATCTCCCGATTTAAAGACAAGCTCAAAATCATGTCAGCTGGTGAACATCGAGTTGATACTTAGACTCAAGTCTTGAAGTCCGATGAGATTTGCATATGGCCCCCACAGAACACACGATTAGGACTACATGCATTTCTTTACACAAATAACTTTAGAGATTATCTTTAAAAACGACCACTTACAGCCACTAAAAAAAAAAGCCTTTATGAATTCAGAAGTAAAAGTTACCTTTTCTGGATATTGATGTGGCCCATAAACATTGCTGCTTCTTGTGATGACAACTGGAAACTTAAAAAGAACATTCGACATTCAGGTAACGGAAAACTCCAACACTAATAACTATGTTAAGAATATGCAGTTTTAAAATATAGGTACCTTTGCCTAAATAATTCTATATATCTAAGGATGGAGTGAAAAGACTTTGTATGTGAAGTTTCTAAAAAGACCAGAGAGAATGGGGTCTGGACAAACGCAGAGGGTCCAAAAGAATACCAAGGACCATTCTGCCTGCTCATTTCAACACCACCTCTAGGACTCTTAAGTTTGATTAGAGGTAAAGTTCAAGTCAGCTCTCTTCACTATACAACTCCTATGAGGACCAGTGCCACCGGATCATAAAAGGTAAAGAATCTTGAGGAATTTCTTGGCTTGGCTTTCTGACCCATCCCTAATAACTCACAAAGATCAGCGGGAAGCCAAATGTCAGGGATTTGAGTTGATTCCTATTGGGTAAGGCTTCTGCAATGTCACTGCCACAACTCCCAGGGACAAGTCTACCTCAGTCCTGAGCAACCAAGACAGCCTATCATGCAGAGAGAAGCACATGGCAGGAAGGGGTGGTTTTCCCTCTGGCTCCCTCTACTCCACAGGATTCCAACAGGGTTTTTCACTGTAGCTATAACACTCCACCCATCACCGAAATAGGGAAAAGGTATATATTTCAATATTCCTTTAATGATGAGTTGAACATAAAGAGCTTAAATTCTTTGTTGTCCAAATGTAGCAGAAAATGGGCCTCCCCAGCCCAGTAATCTTCAGTTGCTCAGAAAATAGTTCCTGTTACAGTCCCTGTTACCACTGCCTCCTAGAAATGGCTGGTCACTACGATGCATATTGTAAGAACCAATCAGAGACAGCCAAATGCTGCACTTCTGCACTTCCTGCTTACTTACCCCATATAAGCCCCAAACTACCAAGGATCGGGGCCTGATATTTTGGGAATGATCATGATGAGTGCCTATCGATGTAAAATAAATCTGCCTCCAAATCCTGGGTGTCATTTCAGTGTTTCTGCTTGCTATTTCACAAACAATGTAGTAAATCAGTATTTTAAATTTATCAATATTTAAGTTTTCTCAAGCTGTACCTTTTATCCTAAAAATGAAATGTTACTAAAGCTGACTTGGAATTTTAACACTTAAGTCAAAGGTAACATGATTGAAGAGTTTCTAAAATCAGTTTGTACCTTATACCGTTCCCAGTAAGACTGTACAAAACATTCAGCAGCTGCTTTAGATGACGCATAAGGATTTGTAGGTTGTTTGGGGGATGACTCATCAAATTCCTAATTGTAGAAACATATATTTAAAAAGTAAGCACTACATACATTTTCTAAGTAGAAACCATATTACAAATGTACATGTCGATCACTACATTTAAAAAAACTTGTTACTGGAATTGAGTGCATGTCTGGCATTCTTCTAACTGCCCCGACTAATTTCTTTAGTGGTCATAAAAACCCTGTAAGGCAAAAGAGACAGCAAATACAAAGGTTCTGAGACCAAAATCTCTACAGGAAGGCTGGTGTGCAAGGAGAGAAACGGGAGATAAGATCAGAGAGCTTGCGAAGGCCAGGACACATGGAACAGTGACGGCCACTGTAAAAACAATGGAAGGTTTTGAGATGAATAACAAACTTCTATTTTAAAAATCTCTTTAGGGCCAGGGATTTAGCTCAGCAGCATAAGTGCCTGCCTGGCAAGCATGAGGTTGTAAGTTCAATTCCCGGTACCAAAAATAAAAATAAAAAAACAAATCTCTTTGGCTGCTGTGTCAGACCTAATACTGAGAGGAAAGGGTGTAAGAAGGAAGTTTACCTGATAAAAACTGCAAAGAATTCAAAGTGGTTACTTCTCAAAAGTAGGATGGGGGATTGAAATATAGTCAGGGTCTGCTCTTTCTTACTAGAAGTCTTTTCAAATTAATTTTTTAAAACTATTTTTTTTCAGTATATGTTTTAGAAAAATGAAAAAAATATTAAAGATAAAACAAAATTAGTTCCCTGTAAACACTGACTATGAAAAATACAGCTTTCTGTTGAGGGAAGCCACCGAGGAATCACTGTCAACCTCCCATTTCCCAATGCCGCCATTGCTAACCCAGTCTCTCGGCAAGAGCCCAGACAGCTGCAAGAGCAGTCATTGGCGGGCTGACCGCTGCAACGACGAGGGGGAGCTGAGGAGCCCTTTGGAGCTTTGGGGACTGTGTGGAAATGAGGAACCCGAACGCCATGCTCAGGGGCTTTGAGTTTGTCACTTAGGCCACAGTGGAGAGCATGGATGCAGCCACAAGAGCAAGGACACGCAAGGCAGATAGACGGGCTCGAGAACCACAGAAAGGTGTCTGAAGGGAAGATTCTCCAAGACCAGACGACCACTTAGCTATGGAAAGATCTTTGTTAAAGAGGTCACTCAAGAAGTTCAGCTAAGAGACCACTGTGAATATGTGGGAAAAGTGATGTGACTGAAGTCACGAGTAACTGAGGTGGTGGTTAAGAAGAGGGGCTTTGCTTCTATAACCTTTGACAACCATCATTCTGTGGGTAGCACTGGCACTCAGGACTACAATCCTGGAAGCGAGGGAAGCCTTGTCAAAGTGAAAGATGGCTAGTGCTTCATCAGGCCACAGAGATCAAAGTGGTTCTAAACTGATGGTGGCTACAGAGGTAGTCTGGGTGCCACGAACTCAGCCACTTTCCTGCCTCAGTCTCCTGAATGCTAACATTACAGGCATACAACATCACGCCTGGCAGTAAACAACTTTGATCATGGAAGAAACTTCAGTGATCGTGGAAGAAACTTCAGTGTTCATGGTAGCTTTGATGGCAGTCATAGTGGATAAGATGGCAGTGGGGACTGGTACACTGGATCTGGTAAAGATAGCAGCAAATAAGGAGGCGATGAAAGCTATATTTTTTTTTTTATAATTACAACAATCAATCTTCAAATTTAACCCTACAAGAGGAGGAAATGGGTGGCAGCAGCTGTGGACCCTGCGGTGGTGAAGGCCAATACTTTGTCAAACCATGAAACCAAAGGGATATGGCAGATCCAGCAGCTACAACAGCCACGGCAGTGACAGGTTTTAACACCGCCAGGAGACAAAGCCGGGGAAGAGTAGAGAAGTGACAGGAAAGCAACAGGTTACAACAGTGGCCTAAGTGACAAACTCAGGGCCGGGGATTTAGCTCAGTGGCCTAAGCAGGTGAGTTCGATCACTGATACCAAAAAAAAAAAAAAAAAGAGGCAGATTTATTAGCCCCAGTATTACTAAGTGACAAACTCACCTGTTGTTGCAATGCTACCATATGTAAAGACAAAAAACTTACAGACTATATTTGTGACTGATTATGTAACTGGTCATTTGAATTTCTGTTCTGCAGAAAGTATAATGCATTCCAACAGAGAGTTTTAATACAGATTTTTTCCTTTCTGCAACTATGCTATTGATTGCTAAATATAACAGCTTGATCATAAGGCTAACTGGGTTTTTAAAATGTGCTGTTTGTCTACTCTAAAGCTACTGCATAAATGTCCCCCAATGGTGTGAAGTAAGAATTCCTTCAGGGTGATGGCAGGTTCCACTTGAAATTTAGTTACACTGGGTGGAGAAGGCATGCTCCAGAAAGCCTAGTGTTACTGAACTGACAGTCTGCTGCTCCAAAAAAAGGGCCACCCAAGCAAAGTCACAGTTATGTGGTTATAAAAATGACTGTTGGCACATGCTATACAATAACTCTAAATTGAATAAAGATGTGAATGAAGCTGGAGTATCATCCGTTATCATGTATAATCAGTAAGTGATTAATGGAATGACAAGTATAGGACTGGAGATTTAGATTTGCCCTGCCCAATACCCCTAATAATGTTGAATGTGTCTGCCACAGTGCAAGTTCAAAGCTCTACCAGAGAACACAAATTAGCCACTGGGTAATGCCTCCCATAAGTCTACAGATTAGAAACTGAGAACTTTTTAAAACTAACAAACACCAGCAAAAATTATAATGAACATAAAAATAGGTTTTCATTAAAGCAAAACTATATGCTGACTGGGTCATGATTAGGTGGATCTGTAGAGTTTACAGGCCAACCACAGTAGTTATTCGAATACTAAAAGTATAGTAATAGGAGCAATTGCATTCTTTTCTTTGTGAAGTCATGTTATCTGCAGTTTTCTTTTAAATATGACACAAGATCAAACAACAATCCTCAAGTTAATTATACATAAAATAACCTTTAACTGCTAATAACCATTCACAGTTAATATCCAATAATTATTAGTTGTTTGTAGGTTCTTCTGAGCTTTCCCTTTAGCACCCTCTTAATTTCCAGGTCACTATACTGAGTAGCATAGATAATTGCCAATATATCTATGTGTTAAAAGAAAGAAAAATATAGATTAGAGGATGGAGTCATCTTTTTGTGTAAAATGTATAATATTTGGGAACAATTTCTTTTAAAGACTAGATTCCAATTTCTACAATAATTTCATACTTACTCCTTGATATTTGAAAGAATGGAAGATGACTTCCTGGCTGGAAGGGAAAGGTAAGCAGGAGTACGGGGCAGCCTAACGAGCCTATGCTTTGGCCTGTGAGAATGCCATTCATCATGTTGGTAAGCCTGAGACAAAATGGTATAAGATCTGTTTTTGTCTTGCAAAACAGTCAGATTATGAATACATCTCTACCAAGACCAGGCTGTTTCCCATTTGGGGTAGCATCATTTGCTTTGAATGGAAGAGACAGTGAAATAACATTCTGGACAGTGCTGCGAGTATATATAGTTAAGAGTATGAGAAAAGCCCAGCATAGGATTAATGGTGCAGATTTGGATCTTGGTACATAATAAATAAATGGAAATCATATTTTCTAAGCTCACCTTATCAAGACTGCCCCCATATACTTCATCCGTGCTGACATAAATAAATTTTTCCACTCTGGCTTCATGAGCAGCACTTACCAAAACATGAGTACCATAAACGTTAACATATGTAAACTCAAAGGCGCGGACAAAAGAAAGATCTAGGAAAAGAAAGAAAAGCTAAAACAGTTCCACCAAGACACAAAACAAAAGTGAAACAATGGACTCAGTTTCTAAAATAGTACTATCTACGTCTCTTAACTCACCATAATTGCAATGCTATGAGAAATACTTAAGATTTCTATAAACCCACATCACATAGCACAGGTAAGGTTCTTAGAACCTAGAAAACTATTGGTGCTAAATTTGTCCTATAAAAGGAAGAAAATACAAAATGCTTTACGTAAATCTTTTCAAATTAAAAAAAAATGTAAACTTCCAATTTCTGCTATTTTAGTGTTATATTTTCCAGATCCATTTCTTATTAATAAAAACAATAAAAGCTTGGTGAATAACTTTAGAATAAACCTACTTTAAAAAAAGTTGAACCCTTATGGCCAAAGGTTGAGGGGACTCTCCTATGACTCACCATCCAGAAGCAGTAAGTGAAGATATTGATAAATAGGATTATACAAAAATTTTTGCATGGTTTAAAAAAATTAAAAACAAAATCACCTAACATACATGAATACTACGGTACAAAATAGTAATGGTGACTATACAAAATTACACAATACTCACTATACAAAATATTTTGATTTTTTTTTTTTTTTTTTTTTGCAGCACCGGGGATTGAACTCACAACCTCGCACCTGCCAGGGCAGGCGCTTAAGGCACTGAGCCAAACTCCCGGCCCTGGTTTTTCGAGGCAGGGTCACACTATGTAGCTCAGGCCGGCCTTGTGCTCGCATTGTAGCCCAAGCCGGCCTTGAACCCACAACGCTCTGCCTACCTCAGCCTCCTGAGTGCTGGGATTAAAGGCGTGCGCCACCACGCCCGGCTATACAAAATATTTTGAATAGTGAAAATACAAAATTGCCTATAGAAAATGACTATATAAAAAGAATGCTATCTAAACAGACTGAAAAGCAAAATAAAAACAAGATAACATTCTTGATAAAAACAATTGGGAATAAATAAATGGAGCTGAAATGCATTATTACTTGGGAAGCGAGCAATGGATCTGATGGATTTTATTTTGATAAGCTAATTGTACATGTGTAATTCCCTAGGTAGGCATTTAAAGAATTCAAACAGAATATATATCTGCCAAGCTAGCAGAGGGAAAAAAGAAAAGTCTCTCAGTTAAGTCCTTAGAAAACCAAGTAAGAGGATAAGTATCAAGGGTGATCAGGATAGATTTAAAAAAAAAAAAACTCCTAATATATGTTACTTATAAGAAATATAGTTAGACTGTAAAAATAGAAAGGGTTGAAAATTAAAATATGGAGCAAGACATGTAATTAATGTGAAGTTTACAAAGCCATATTAATATTAACATCATAGTAGTAGTGTAGTGTAGTGTATAGCACCAAGGCAGATGGATCGCTTCCTAAAAATAAAAAGCTCAACTCACCAGAAACATTCTGGAGATCACTACTTCTCATTTTTCTCATTGACACATCTTTCAATGAGAAAAGTAAATAATCCAATTTAAAAATAAACAAAGACTTCAACAATATTTCACCAAAAAAATTCAAGTTACCAAAAAAAATATAAATGTGTTCAATCTTATTAATAATCAGGGAAAATGTAAATTAAACATATAAAGGAGAGACTACTCTACAGTACTGAGTTTGCCAAAACTAGAAAAATCTGACAAAACTAATCTTTGGCAAAATTTGGAGCAACAGGAAGTCGTACATCGTTTGAGCAGTAGAAAATAGTTTGACATCTTAATGCTGATACATGCAAATCTTATGATTCTATCTATATATCAGAGAGTAATGCAGACTCATGTGTCACCATGATACATGCATAAGAATACACGGTACTACTGTTCAGAATTGTCCAAAAATATAAATAATCCAAATGTCCATCAAGAGTAAAATATATAAGTAAATTGCGGGATTTTCTTAAATTGAAATTTGTACAGTACTGAAAAAGAACCAACTCTATGTACCTTGTCTTATTTGACAATTATGACTAGCATTTCTTTTTCCTAGTGACAAATTCCAGCAATGGCGTTGAATAAGCAGATATCTAACAGCCATCTTTGAAAGAGGACATACACGCTATGCCAGAAAAACAAGCCCATGGTCAATATGTCACTGATACACTTGGCATGAGATAGCTCACTATTATTAGTGTGGGTTGTTATATAACCTTGAATATATCTTAAAATTCTGAACTGATCCAAAATCAGAAAAATCAGAATAGTGATTACTTCGGAGGGTAAGGAATGAAGAGACAGGTCTTTAGGTGTGGTTTTTATATTGTTTTTCTTAAAACTGGGTGGTGGGCACACAGTGAACATAATATTACTATCTATACCATTCTGTATATTTAAAGTATTTGCTAATAATTAACCTAGTATTTTTACTGTGAAATAGAACACACATTCAGAAGAATTTAGAAGTACAGCTAAATAAATAAAGTGAGCACCCATGTAGCTGTCACCCAAATAAAGGACAGGATGTTGCATAATGCTCTGCAACAGTAGTTCTGCCAATGCCTGCTGCCTGGTTTAAAATTACTAACTTCCTTTGCTTTTCTCTACAGTTTTGCTGTCTATGCATTTATCCCTAACATTAGAGGTTAGTTTGGGCCACTTTTAAATTTTGTAAAACTACACACAAAACTACATGTAAATGTTTTGGATGCTTACCTACATGTGTTTGTGCAGCAAAATGTAGCACTATGTTGATTTCCTCTGTTTCAAAAAGCTGTTTCACAAAATGAGCATCACAAATATCACCCTACATGAAAAGGCAAACATGAAGAAGCTAGCTTTCTTTTAGTGCTCTCATTCCTACTAATCATTTTTATTATAACACCTCCATCCCCCACCTCCCAGAGAATGTCTTCAAACTTCAACCACGTGGTTAGGCAAGCACAGTTATGATGTTATTTCTCCAGCACCTCAGAATATAAGGAATTTTCATCTCAAAATGTTTTTGCAAGTAAATGTAAAACAGTATTTTATGGAGCAATAACTAAATGCTGTGCTCATTTGTTTCATCACATTCTCAACAACCTAAGATCAGTATCACTTATCAAAAACCTCAATAAGAAAGTTTTTTAGCATTAAAAATTTATCATTGAGAGAATCATTACTAAAATATACTTAAAGTAAGCGTAATTAGAATGACATTAGGAAACATGTTGTCACCACTAACTGATAATACTTTGTTTATATGTACATTTCATTTTTCTAATAGTATGTATTCTCAACAAATCTCTGAAGAAAACACTTTCACAAAGAGAAAATTGTGAAATGTTTAATATATTTTTTAAGTTTTTATTGCTAAAAAAAGTTTACAGAACCACATTTTAGGAAATCAACACAAATCATGATGCAGTTTTATTTGACAGTAACATTTCCCTTTGCAAACTAACGAACTGGCCCTGTGGTTTATACTTTGGACAGGTCTAAGAATATCGGCCTTCCAGAGATAATCTGACCTCACAGGGGAAGACAGCTATGAGCTTCATGGTCTGGCTGGCCTTCAGGGTAACAACACACTTCATACTTTTCACTTCAAATCCCAGGAAGGTCTTATTAAACAGGTTAATGAGGATTTCAAGTTACAAACCATGGAAATTCAGTCAGCTACTCACAGAATCTCCAAGATACCAAAAAGCACATGAAGCTTTTATGTGGTGTCAAACTACTATGCTCTAGAGCACACAGTACTTCTGGAAGTTAAGTATTTGATCTTTTAAAAGGTCTTCACGCCAGGCATGGTGACACACGCCTTTAATCCCAGCACTCAAGAGGCTGAGGTAGGAGGAGTGTTGTGAGTTCGAGGCCGGCTTGGGCTACAACGTGAGTGCAAGCCCATCCTGAGCTACATAGTGCGACCCTGCCTCAAAAAATCAGGGCTGGGAGTTTGGCTCAGTGGCTTAAGCACCTGGCTGGCAGGTGCAAGGCTGTGAATTCAATCTCCAGTGCCACAAAAAAAAAAAAAAAAGGTCTTCACTAAGTGTGCTTCCTAGCCCCTATTATATTTGTAAAGTAGAAAGATACTATAATTTCTGCATAACAGAAGAGATGCAATATAAAGCTTAAAATTCCATTATTCTGAAGGCTGAGGCAAAAGAATTCCAAGTTTGAGACCAGCCTGGGCTACTGGGCTAGTTATAGAGTATAAAGCCAGCCTGAGCTACACAGTGAGACCCTGTCTTAAGGGGTAAGGGGATGGCAATAATTTTAAAATTGGAGAGAAAGAGACAGTACAATAATTTTAAAACTTCAGTACCTGTATAAATTTGTAGTTTTGTTTGTTAGAAATGGTTTCAAGATTCTTCAAGCTTGCACAGTAATCCAGCTTAAAATAAGACAGCATCATTGGTGGGAGGCAACATAAAAAGCAGTATTAGCTTTTTCTACACAGTAACAACCTAAGGACTGTAGAAGTTAATTACTATAGTACCAGAACATGTCCTTTTAAAAGTGTGCTTGCTCTGTGTTTTTTATACATATTAAGCTTCTGATATCTTAAGAGTAGAAAACAAGAAATTTTACTAACTTTTCAAAATACAAAAACAGGTGGTGCATGCCTGTAATTTCAGAACTCAGGAGGCTGAAGCAGGAGGATCTTTGCAAGTTCAAGACCAGCCCGGGCTACAAAGTGAGCTCAAGGCCAGCCTGAACTGCCTAGTAAGACGCTGTCTCAAAAAGACAAAATACAGAAACAAAATAAAAACTCAAAACCAAACCTTTTTATAAATCTCTAAAACATACTTCTGCCCCAATTTGCCTCCAGATACTGGTGGCTAAAAAAATGTATCATTCCTCACAGAAAAGGAATTAATGATTAAAAATACAATTGCTTAACACATATCATACTTCATTATAGTTGGTCCTGAGTTAACTGTTGGCAAATTAATGTACAGATGGGTAAAAAAGTAATGATTAATCAATCTTGCTGTCCATAACAGTAAGACAATGGAAGAATTGCTAAAAGTTATAAATTATTATTTGCATGTATATTTTTGTTATAATGCTTCACAAAACTAAGGTATCTATCTGCATCTTTTCATTACATGAAAAAGTCAGTGATCACCAACCATGGTTGTCAGATTTTACAGGAAGACTTCAGTCACTGCAACAAACTAAAAATTAAATTTACTTTCTAATTTAAAGAATATATAATTTTTTGGAGGTGGTAGTTACAAAATCAAATCCTTAAAGAACACAGAGAAAGCATGCTGACACCACTAGGACAATAAATCAAAGTTTCAAAAGATTTCATATAAGATTAAAAGTAGCATGAGCATGTGACTATACAGACCCTTAAGTGGCTACAATGATTAAATAAAATACTAAAATATCAGCATAAACAGGATTCTAGTAGTTTTTTAAAAAGAAATTAAATTGAAATATAATTTCATTTCATGAAGATTACATTTTTACAAAACTCACCTTGTCTAGATTTATGATCATATAGTTTGGATAATCTTCTACTAAAGAGACAATCACATGTGATGCACTGTAAGAAAAAAGTGTTACCGGATGAGTAGAAAACTTTAATGTTGTTAAATTTCTGGATTTTTCTTCCAAAACCTGAGTTGTAGGAAAATATTCAAACATAACTTTAAATTTTTCAAAGGTAACAGAAACAATATAACTACACTAAATGTACACACATGCACTTTTTCACTAAATTTTTGACAGTATCTATAAACTAACTCTTACATTTCTTTTACACAAAGAAAATATACGGGCTTTGGGGACAAAGATAAAATTAGTTTAACCAAAAGATGCGGTCCATGCATGTTTGGAGTACGAGTGTAAAGCAGGATGAAAACATAATAGGTGTTAAACAACTGTGCTGACACTGTAACATGCCTTTTTAGGAACTCCAGATATAAGCATGAAAAAATTCAATTAGTATGAGCACAATCATTTACAATATTTATAGAATTTTCCACAACTGCTATCTTGTGGTATATGAATTTGGTAGTATCAGAATCTTACAGGAATCCTGAACTGCTTCCAGGTTTCCAAGGCTAATATTAGCTGAAACCATCCAGAGCTGGATGTCCACAGTGGCTCCTGGTCTTCAGAAGACCTTGAAGTGGAACCAGAGGCAAATCTCAGTGAGATGATCCCCTGCACCACAGAAACAATGTTGGGT
>RJWM01020593.1:0-36895 GCA_004363535.1 Dasyprocta punctata | reverse complement strand
AAGTAATTTTATTTCTGCCTCAGAGCTAGCACCACAGGAAATATTTGGGCTGAGTTGACTCTTTTCTTTTCAGATTGAATTCTAGAAAATTTCTGGTCAAACTAAATGCACACATGATTCACTGAAGAATGGGAAGGAAAACTGGCTGCTTGTTCTCTTTCTAGTTAACAAACTGAATAGATCCAGGAACTTCATCGTGTTCTCAGGGAAATCCTGTTGGCTGGGGCTCACCCAGCAGCACCACTAAATTTAGGTCACAGCTCAGTGACAAACAATTACAGATCCCTAATAAAAGATAATTTACCCAGTGACATCAAGCAGGACAGCTGGGCCATTCTTATTTTCTTGTTAATGCTGTGGGAGTGGAGAGACAGGAGCTGGGAGCGGGGATGAATGTTGACAGAAAGTCATTTTCTGACCTTGCACATCCGTCGTGAGACCTGCTTCGTGGCATATGCCAGCCCGGGCTTTTACAGCAAGTAAAAGCTGAGCTTCATGGAAACTCCATAAAATGTTTTCCCGCACTGGGCCAGGATAAGAAAGGAGCTGGGAGCAAGGCTTAATCAGGGGAAAAGGGTATGCAGAGGTCCTTCATTAGAATCCTGCGACGCCTTCTCCACGTTCTCTTCTTCCCTCCGAGGGTCTCTGCCCGCTGCGCGCTCCGCACTGCAGCCACCCCAGTGACTTACCAGCTCTCCACTGGCCGCGCTCCCTCTGTCCTCTCCCTCTCTACCCACTTGTTCCTGCAGGCTGGTGTGCTTTTTCCCCTCCCCTTTGAATGATTTATTTCCACTTCAAATCTTTGTTCAATTGCGACCTATTCCAGAAGCTTTCTATGACCCTGCAAGGCAGGGTGTGATGCCCTTCTGTTTTTGCTTGGTAATATTCATTAGACCGACCTTCCTCAAGTACAGAACACGCCATTTGTTCTTGGTACCCTGGTAATAACCCACTCTACTGAAATAATGTTCTTAAGATTCCAATGACTCCCCTTGCTTGTGAATGCAATTGATTTTTCCCAGTTTTTATATTCTTGCCCTTTTGATGGAATCTGACACTGTCTACAAATTCCTTCTTGAAACCTTCTATGATGAGTAGAATTTACCCTCAGAAAAATATGTTGAAGTCCTAATCCCTAGTACCGATGACCCTTTTCCCCATGTGGGATCCTACATGATTTCATTGACTGGATGGCTGATTATATCTCTAGTTCCCACAGAGTCTGTATTGTGCACTCAATAGATACTTCAAGTCCTAAACCTTCCATTGTTTCAAGACATTTTCCCTAAGACCTGAATTGTGTGAAATTATTCTCCCTTTTTATACTATTCTATCACCTTATTTGTTGTTTTGCAACATTTAAATGTTTGTGAGTATCAATTACACTGTTTTTTAGGGACATGCATTTTTTTTAACAGTTCATATGGTTTATTAATGCAGCATAATCTAAATCCAAAATCTGTAATTTCTAAGTACACCATGTCTTTCAAGTCCATCTGCAATTTTAGATGTCTCTTACAGAGGTACTCTTTAGTAAATAGATGACATATTCTACAATTATTGAAAGTATGGAGGAGATTTAAATAATTGAAATGTAATTTAGGCACAGATTGAATATGAAAATATGTATTTCTAAATACCATACCTTGGTGTCTTGAAACAACAATAAAACACAGAAAAGAATTTATTTTTAAAGTTGTTTTCCTTCACTTGTAAAGGTCCAATCTCTTTCCAGTGTTTATAAGCACATTTATTGTTGAGAAAAGATTAGCATATGTAAATATAGGGAAATAAGCAGCCAAAACACTAAAGATATGTCACTCTCCTAAAGGAGAAAAAAATGATTTTCAAAGATTCATTGTCTCAAATTGAAGAGTCTGAGGATTCAGATCCATTCAGACATAGCTTATATCCCTGCTCTTGGGGGAGACATGGGATCCTGGCATATTGGTGGGGAGGTAAAAGTCCTCCCTATCTCTGCTCATGCTGCAGAGGAAAAATGACTTGAGAAAGTTGGGCTAAAATCTGATAAAAACGAACAAAAAAGAAAAGTAAAAGAACCACAGGTGCTAGTTGGTATTAGGTCCTACACCAGCCAAATTTATTATTTTGTGATTATAAATCAAGCTGTCAATTTTAAATTTTTCATTCCTCATTGTTTAGCATTATCTGTAATTATTTTGTCCTATAAAATAAGACTTTGCTGTGTTTATTTTGCTGTGGCCTTTCTTACAGCTGACTTGGGTTTAATATCTATTTCCAAGCAGGTCATGTTTATGCCATTTGGCATTTGAATTCAATGAGTATTAATGATGAACCTTGGGTTTTTGTTTTGAAGTATCTTCCTGTGCTTGGGTTGAGTATACATGAGAAAATTAGCATAGTAGTGTTGATAGAAGGAGCAACCTGGTCTGATGTTGATTGGAACTTGCCTAGGATGAAATTCTGATGAATGCTCATTTAAAAATGAACATTTAAACTTTATTTAAAGATGCTCATTTGCTATAGGCAAATTCATCATTCATCAGAAGAGTTCTAATGCACCTTCAGCATGGCATACAATCATATCTTTCTTTCCATTCTGTCTCTATCAGTAAAAGAGAGATTTTTATTTAATTTAGCTCCTGTTTTGTTCAAGAACAGAAGATACATAAAATGAACCTGAAAGACAGAGCCTTAGGGAGTCTGACTTACTATATTCACAATGAAGCGGCAGGTATTTGAAGAGGAGAGGCATCACTAAAACTCCCTATATGCCTGAATAATCTTTTCAAAGTTTCATAAGGCTTAGCAACTTGTAGGTTCATACTGTATCTAGATAATGAATATATATAATTATGTATGTTGTGCTTTCATAAATTAAAATTCTCAAATGCATCTTAAATCAAGATGGTATTTCCACATCATGCCTATTTAAAGGCAAATATATTAGATACTACTTCTGGCCACAAAACTAGACAAATCCAATTATTCCACTCAAAAGGCAGGGATATAATTTATTTTCCCTACATCTATTAAATGAGCGCTTTCCTGTTAAAATCAGAAAGTTGGAAATTTTCATTTTTCCCCTATGCACCACTAAAAACAATGAGCAGAATTCTCTAAATATTTTTAAAATTCCCTTACTGTGTCATTTCTTCTAGACAACTGAGTGAGTGGAGACGCTGAATGATAAAGAAAACATTTATTATTAATTTGTTTATTTTAAAATGAAAAAAAGAATAAAAATGATGACAAGGAAAGCATTTTTCCTCTGGGCATCTTCCTCCAGCCCCTGAAGCTCCCACCTGACACTGCGACATAGGCGGCGGAGGGGCAGGAGATCAGGTCATTGACAACTAGATAAGCAAGCGTGTGGTGTCTGTCAGTCTCTGAGATCCAGGACACACGCACAGAACGCAGTTTGCAACTCGGCACCTGGGGCCAATCAGAAAGTGCTACCTACAGTTCTTCTGGTACAAAATCAGCAGATCTTTGATAGAGTAGCCCAGATCTGACACCAGGCTGAAGAACGATGGACTCAAAAGACCTCTGCCAAAAGACCTTGTGGCCACTGTGAGCTCTCTGCATCGGCTGCTCCCACTTGCTACAGTGTTCGTCTTTCCCTACCTTTCATAAATGTGAAAACATCACTGTCTTTTCCATGTGACTTCTCCATTCTTTGTTCAGGACAACAAGGACCTGGAAAGAGGCTACGGAACACCAGAATCTGCTAACATAGCTCTCGTCCAGTCTAGCCAGGAGGTCAGTAGTTTTGTTTGGGGGTAAAAAAAAAATAATGAGTGGAAACTGGGGACTCAGGAAATTTTCTCATTTCTGTGGAGCAGTTCCCTAATGTGTCCCACCATGTGGGACCCAGCGCTGCACCCCACTGAGGCAGGCTTACCCTGGGGAAGTTTGCACCCCAGAGATGTGTGTCGTGTTGTGACCTGTGGGACACTGTGTGATCTGTGGTCATGGAGGCTGCAGATTGCCAGGGAGCCTGTAATTAACCCACTCTCAGAGCAGACCATTTAGGTTTCATGTGCGAAACCTAGAATTTGGTGCCTTTTTGGAGCCATAGCTTTGTTCTTCTCAGTACTTTGTTCAACTTCCTCACTCTTTTGGAAGAAAAAGTTACTGGCGACTTGGTCTCCTGCTTGAGTAGCTGCCTAAGCAGCCAGACCCTTTGTGTGCTCAGTCTCCTCTGTCCCTTCCCTCCAGGTGGACTTTTGTCTTCTCTGGGTATCATTCGTGAGTCCTGTTCTCAGGGCCCTGGTTCTTAGGTCCTTGGGGAGCCTTTCTGATCCACCTTTCCACCATGTTTGTTGGTCATTTGGTTCATCATGTGACTCAGTCATAAGTTTGGCCTTGCTGGTCCACAATTTTTGTTTCTTTTTCAACTGACTATAGACACCAGAAAATCCTACCATTACAGAGAAGAGCTAAAGCCTCTGCTTTCATGGAATGTGTACCCCTCACGGCCTCTTCTCTTGTTCATCAAGTTAGATCCCCTTCCCACGTATTGTAACTGAGATTCAGGTCCTTTAGAAACATGTGCCTGAGGCTCTGAGGGGAACAAAGGAAATAGCCAGTGAAAGTCAGCTAAATGGTTCTGAGCAGAGCTGGAATCAATAGACACCAAATCCTCTCCTTGTGCAGAGATATCCAAATGAAAAGTACACTGCAATAAGAGAAGGGAATCACCTTAGAGACACTGTCCCTCCAGCAGAACCAAACAGACTATTAAGGGTGGGAGACTGCTGGGTCAGTCCACTGCTTGGATTGCTGCTACCCTAATCCCAGTAGACAATATAAGGGACAGGAACTTCCCCCCATTGCTTTTGCTGTCTTCAGCCACCATGAACTCTTGTTCCTCTGCAGTGCCACCCTGCCTTGGAGTCAGCTGATTATGGACTGAAACCTCTACAAACTGTGAGCTAAATAAGTCTTTCCCCCTTCAACTTTGAGTGTTCAGTATTTTGTCTCAGCAATGAGTAACAATCGTGATATAATTATTTCACAAATTGGCAGTGAAAGTGAAAACTCTTTACACCTAATTTCTTAGTTACAAACTGGATTCTAATTAAATTCACTTTTGGCATAAGTAATAGCATCAGAAAATGTTATCCTTCTCTCGCTATGTAATAATTACATCTGTGACTTTTTCATAATTCCAAGATATATGTCATTTTTATGCCTGAAATACATTCCCTTCCTTTCTCTTCTTTCACTTTTTCAGCATGATTTGACTCTATCTCTCTCCCTCTTTTCTACTTCTGTCTGTCTGTCTCTCTTTTTCTCAACTTGATTTCATGTGCTATTTTCCTCCATGAAACTTTCTTTTGTCCTATAGTAGCATTTATTGCTTCACATCAACACTACAATAATAACTTTTGATGTAGTACAACCAATGTTCTCCATCCTAAAAATATAAAAAATTTGAAATCACCATTTCCCCCTCATTTTCCCATACTAACTGGAGAAACTGCAGTGTAGACCTGTCTAAGTCTTTCTTTCACATCTTGCTATGAATTCTGGTATCTCCTGATGATTCTAAATGCGTGGGAGTGGGAAGTGACCTTCTGGCTTGGTCTTCCCTCCATGTCCTCTCCAGTGCATAGGGACGCTAGTGGCTGAACAGAAGACCACATCCAGTTGGGTTCAAAACCTGGTTGCAGAGACGTCTACCTCTCTAATGGTGGCCAAAGGTATTATTACGGCTCAGGGCTAAATGGTTGTGCCAGCTGAGCAGGCCAAGACCTTTGAAATCAAAAATGCTTTGTGTTCCCATGGCCTTCGTGGCACAAAGCAGTTGAACATTGAGTCATGCAGAAAAATACTCAGGGAGACTGTGGAAATGTTTGCTTGTTGCAAATCTGATTAGAAATACATGGTATTTAAATCTTATCTGGAGAAAATAGAAAAGGCTCAGGGCATTGTAGCCTTATCCTGAGGAAATGCTGCAATAGAGAAGAGCTGGAAACACAAATGCCTCCTGTTCCTCTCACTTCCTCTTCCTGGAAAGGTGGGAAGATGCCTTTCTACCTGCGATGCTCCTTGGTCATAGGTCGGTCCCAGGTTGGATTTTCGGTACTGTGGTGTGGGTGGAGGTAATGTGAGCCGCTCTAGGCGCTGCCTTTAGAAACCTGAGCTTCTCACTTTCTTTTGCTTCCCAAGGCACCACAGAAGAACCTGACTTCCAGGGAAATCTGTGCAGGTGGAGAAGAGTGTCCCATGCTGCGCTGGGCTGTGAGTGAGGAACTTTTGTGAAGTTGCAGAGATATTGCTGTCTTTTGTTACCCCCAGCACCAGGATAGCTTAGCTGACTTAGGAGAGGTAAGACACCTCACTTGTCTTTAGAGCTATTCTTTAGTTAATTCAAGGAAGAAAAATGTAGTCCCAGAAATCTCCAAGGAGCGACAGTGTAGGGAATGGAAAGTCTCTCTGGTTAAAGGGAAGATTAACATGCTGTGGCGCTTGGTCTTTCAGTTTGCATGTGCTGCCCAGGCACAGAGCACCCCAGAGTGCCTTTCCCGTCACCACCTCAGAAACAGCCCTCTTCCTTGTCTCCCTGTAATGCTCCTTTCCCTGACTCTTCTCCCGGCACAGTCGAGACCCTTCACCCCTTATTTATCCATAAGGAGAGGTCACCACTGGTGAGATTCATGTGGCTTGAATTGCATTTTCCTAACAGAGGCCTCCCCTAGAAGCTCTGAAACATTCATCATTCCGATCTGTCATCTGAAGTGGATAACACTTTCTCTTCTTAAAAAATCACAGTCTGTAGGTGAATTTTAATGATCTTATGTGATACTACTAGAATAAGATTGTCTTAGTTACCTGTATGTTTGCCCTAGAAAACCGTGATCTCCTGAGAAGCAGGAAGCACATTTCTGCATCTTTGCCATTTCTGTGTGATTGGAACGAAGAGGCAGGTGCATTAATCAGACTTGGCTATGGCTTTCAGCCTCCCTACGACACCCAGCAGTGTTTCCTGCTTTGCGTCCTACTTGTGGGTAGTTTGCCTGGAGTCAGAAGCTATAGCTGTGCCATGTATTTCTGCCAGTGTTTCTCTTTGGAGAACATTTACTTAGGAGGACCCTTTGAGGTGGGACTCAGCACTGCCTGAGGGACTTGCCTCTCACCCCCCGCCCCCCACATCCATTCACGGGAACAGAATAGTGGCGGGAACAGTCCTCGGTCCTGCTGGCTGGCAGCATTCAAGGGCTTTGTGGGGCCAGAGAGCTGCAGTCCCTTGAGCTGACTTTGCTCACAGGTATCAGCTTCCAGGGTCGAAGGCAAGAGTGACAGCCCTGGCCTCCACAGTAAACCCACTTAGTAGGCCTTCTTATAAATTTTTCCCAGCTGATGGAAATGCCCAGGAAATAAAGCATTCCAGGGACTTGGATAGTGAGAAACCATAAAACCAACACGTCAAAAGTCTTCAAGATCGTTTTTCAATCTCCTTGCTTCACGCGTGAGAAAACTGAGGTCCACAGAGCAAAGTGCCTTACCCAAGATTGAAATAGTGGAGGACAAAAGAGATAGCATTGGAGTAAGGCTGCCAGCAACAGTGGCGCTTTTCACACTAATGACAGACCAGACTGGTGTCACTGAAAAACAAATGAGTAAGCCCAAAATAGAAGACCTTCCTAAGGGCCAGGGCTTGCCCTAAGCCAAATTATGAGACTAAAAAAGTATATCATTGGACCATACAGGCAAGTTACATACACTCGTCTCACCCTCACGAAGGCTTCTGGAATGTTTTCTTTTGCTTTCAATATTCAATTTCAAAGTGGTATGAAATGTAAAAAAGTCCTGACTGAGGATCAGGGTTCCCAGATTTTGGCTTTAGTATTTCCATCTACTTCCTGTGTGATCTTTGCAAATTTCTGTCACCCATGTTTCCTTCAAGCTTTTGTATTTGCAAAAATGTTGATGGAGTAGATCAGATATGAGGAATAAAGTCATCGCAATGCCAACTGAAATAAGTTCCGAGTCAAAATTCAATCTTCTGCACTGAGAAGTATTTGAAGCCACAGATTAAGACTAAGGATTAGGCATGAAACATTACCACAGGCAAGCAAGGGGGTTGCCATAATATATGACAAACATTAGACATCCTATACCAGAAGGTTTTTTTTCTTTTTCTTTTCTTATTAGAGCATATTAGTCATACAGAAGTCAGTTTCATATTGTTACATTGTTGCATGCATTTAATATTTACTTTCATCTCCCATTGTACCCCTCCTTCTCCTTTCCCTGTCCTCCTAATCCTCTTCTTTATTCATAATAGTTTCCTTTTTACTTTCTAGTCAGCATCCCTTTTTTAGATTCCTAATATCAAAGAAAACACGAGAGATTTAAAATTCTGATTCTGGCTCCGTTCACTTAACTTAGCTCCAGTTCCATTCATTTTGAATGACATGGAATGACAAGACCTCATTCTTCTTTATGGCTGAGTAATGTTCCACAGTGCATATATGCTACATTCCTTCTATCCATCCATCTGTTTGCAGGCATCCAGGCTGTTTCCACAACTCAGCTATTGTGAATTGTGTTGCAGTAACTATAGGTATGCGGGTATCACTATAATATGCTCTTTTATTCTTCCAGAAATATACTCAGGGGTGGTTTGGCTGGATCAAATGGTATCCCTATGTTTAATTTTTGAGGAACCTCTATATTGATGTCTATAATAGTTGTACTGGTTTTCATTCCCTTGAATATTGTAGAAGATTTCTTTTTCTTCACATCCTCACCACTATTTATGAATTTTTAAAAAATCATGATACCAATTATTACTGGAGTGATATGGAATTCAATTTTTCATGTACTTATTGGCAATTTGTTATTCTTCTTTCAAGAATTATCTATTCAGCTAGTTTGCTGTCTTAGTTACTTTCTCATTAGTAGGTTACAATGCCTCACACCTTAAATGAGGAGAGGTTTACTCTGCCTCAAATTTTCAGTCCATGGTCAGCTCCAAGGCATGAAGACATGGTGAGAGGGTTGGGGCAGAAGGAAAACTGGTTGCATCGTGGCAGACAAGAAGCAGAGAAAGAAGGGAGGCGTTAGGGAAGGAACTATGTCTTTGTAGGTCACGTCTGCAGTGTCCTACCTCTTCCACCCAGGCCCCACCTTCTAACGAGACAACTGTAAGGCCTCCATAACCCAACCACCTTGCAGAAGCCCATGAGGCTCACAGATATACACCATGGAAACATCTAGATACTACCCGTAACATTCAGCCCTGGCCCTCAAGAGACTCCTCAGTGTGTCTTTATGCAAAATTCACTTAGTCCATCATTAAGAGTTGCCAAAGTCCCAACTGTTCCAGCATTGCTAAAAACTCCAATTCCCATCTCCTCTGAGATTCAAGGTAAACTCTGAGCTGTGACTCCCTGCAAAAATCAAAAAGGAAGTTTAAAAGCTGCCGACATACAGCAGCATAGGCAAAACATTCCCATTCGAAAAGGGAGAAATAGGAGAAAGAAAGAAATGGAACCAAAGCAGATTGAAATCCAGCAGGGCAAACATTAAATCCTGTAGTTCTGTGTCCTGCACCAGGAGCTAGCTGTGGGGTTACATGAACTTCAAACCACTTGGGCAGCCCTATTTCTGTATCACTGTGGGTTACACCTCTCGTGGCTTTTCTCTGAGGGTGACTTCGTACTGCCTGCTGCTCTCCTCAGATGTCCCACGTTCCTAGCTTTTCAAACTCTTTGGCATCTTCACTACATTGTTTGGCTCCATGTACTGATCATTCAGGAGCACACTGCCTGTCCTTGCAGACATTCTTCTGAAATCTGGGTGGCAGCCTCCCTGTCTCAATAACGCTTGCATTCTGCATGTACATAAAACTAGCATCACGTGGATGCCAAGATGTGCTATTAGCCTGAGCTGTAGCTAACCCACCTTCAGCACTATGAAATGAATCCTAATAAACCAACTCCCTAGGCAACCCTTACTAAGCAGGATACCAGGAAGCACCCTTCTCAAAAGAAGCCCTGTAGTTTTAGATCCTTGAGTCTGTGAAGGGTAAAGTCTTGCAGATTTCTGAGATGCCCTAAAGATACCCTTCCTATTGTCCTATGCAAAGTATTTGGATTCTGTTTAATCTTTTCCACAACTATACTCTCTTTTGCTCCAACTTTGCAGGCCTATTCATTCTGGCAAAACTAAAAACTTTTCCAACAGGGTTTTTATTTCTGATTTTTAGTATAAGTCTGGCTAAAGGTCATCAGCAGTACCCATGCCATAACCCAAACTTTGGGCTGCCTTGTGAGTTCCTCTGCCAACCATAATCTTAGGCTCCTGCAAGTCTCAGAACATAACAAAATTTAGAGAAATTTTCTGCCAAAGCATAAAACACACACGGACTACAGTCCAACTGCCAGTGGAGACCTTCTTCCCAGTTGAAACATCTGAGCTTGATCTTTATAGTCTACATTTCTATGAGTATTCTGATCTTCTTTTTAATTTGTAACACCAAGTACATTTATTAGAAAAGAAGAAAGTTATGAAATACCCTTATATCTTTCCTTAAGAAATTAGAAATAAGACAGAATAAAACTAAGAACAAATAGAAGAAAATAATAAAGATTGGAAAACACAATCCCTTATCAAAATGCCAACATCATTTTTCATAAAAATTAACATTTTGATTCTTACATTTCCATAGAAATACAAAAGACTCAGAATAGTCTAAATAACTTTGATATTTGTGACCTTGTACCACGACCTTGTTAAACCTGCTTGTCTGTTCTACTGATTTTTATGCAGATTCTTAGTGAATAAAATAAATAACTTACTTTGATAAAGGAACAAAATTAGAGCTCCAATCCTCCCCAATTCCACGACTTATCACAAAGTTACACCAATCTTGCCAAAACAGCACTGATATCAAGAGAGTATTCTAATCTGAGCTATGTGTAAAATCTCACATTAAGCTAGGTTAACAGAATTCTCGGGATTCTCCAGCAAACATCTCCGAACCTTTGCAAACTTCTCCAGTGAATGGTCACAATAACAATGCTACTTCTAGGATCAAAATCTATCTTAGTTCCTTTCTTGTTACTGGAACATAACACCTGACACTAACAACCCAGAGGATGAAAGTTTTATTTTGGCTCGTGTTTTCAGTTAATAGTTGACTGGCTCCAAGACAGAAAGGCATGGTAGAAGGGTCTGTGCAGGGAAAAGCTGTGCACATAGTAGCGGCCAGGGAATAGAAAGAGAAGGGAGGGACCAGGATGGAAGTTATACTCATGTAGGCCACGACTCCAGTGTGACCTAAAAGATCCGCCTCCTAAGAGCAGGACAACCACAACACCCCATAAGGCAGCAGTCACCTTCATGAAGCTCTGCGAAAAGCTGCCGGAGGCTCAGAGAGGACACCTAGACACAAACCAGATCATCTGCCAGTTTATTGATTGGGATTTTTTGGTGTTAAATTTTTGAGTTCTTTATATAATTTAAATGTTAATCCCCAGAGGATGTTTTCAAATGCCTTCAGGTTCTAATAATGTCTTTGAACTGCAAATAAATGAGCCAGGCAGTAGGGTGCTTCCTTCTCCCTCAGACAGCTGTGATCTGTGAAAAAGAGATCTTTTGTGGTAATCCAGAGGAAAGAGAAAATGCAATATTTTGCCTAATTGGGGGGCACCTTCTTACCTCCAGCCAGAGGAAAACGTATTGTTTCCTTTTTGGCTGAAACCCAGGGCAAGAAAAGCTCAGCACAGACTGTCTGAGGAGAAACCGACATGACACGGGAATTAAGCTGTGCTACTTCTCAGTTCAAAAAGATAGTGATTTTTATACAATTTATTTGGAGCTTCCACAATCTTGTTGTGTCTGTGTGATTAAAAGCAAGACAAGCTGGGACCAAAGAGATAAAATATTTTTTCCTTTCACACAAATTCATGAGGAGCTTCTTATATGTTATAAACTATGTTAGACAGAGAAAACAATAAACAAAATCCAGCCCATCTTCTGAGAACTTACCAGGGAATCAGGGATGGCTGATCATCCCTCAAACTTACATGTTTTACCTCCAGAGAACGGTTTTTGCAAATGGTCTGTCTGGTGGAGACAACTCTTTAACCTTTCTTGTAATTCTGTGGGGCCACAGAGTGTGGGCTTGGCACCGTAATAAACTGAAGGTGTGTGTGACATTTCTGGGGTTACAGCCTACAGAACCCTCGATCAGTCTCTACTTTCTCTTTGCTCACCTGCGGAGCAAACAGAGTCCCAGAGGCTTGGACCGTGATTGCCTGAAACACTTATGGACACCTACCTGCTGACCATCAGCACCTATGTCCAATTACTAACAGGAACAATAGCCAACAGTCACAATTTAAAGGAAGAAAAGTTTACTTTGGCTCACAATTTATAGAGGTTTCATTTCATCATCAATTAGTCCCAAGGCAGGTTGGCTTGGCAGAGTGGTCTTGCTTATTGCACAGAGGCATGAAACAGAGAGAGGTTAAAGGAGAGAAGAAGGAGCTAGAACCTGCCAGGCCACCAGCAACCCACCTCCACCACACCAACTACACCTCCCAAATCACATTTAGTTATAAAGTCATTGGTGAACTACATCATTCATGAGTATCATGCTCCCATGACTCAATAATCTCCCAAAGGCCCCACCTATGAGCATGTGGGGGACATCTAGATATAAACCATAGCATAGATACACTATACTCATTAGCAGATTGTTCCACTCCAGTTCATAGCCTTTCTTCTGAACTGCTATTAGGACGTGGGACCCAGCTGTAGGAGGTGGGTCACAGGATGTGCACCTTTGAAGGGTGCATCTCTCTCCGAGCAGTGCTCTTCCCTTATGCTCTGCTTTCTGGTCACCGTAACGTTTGTGGTTTCACTTCTCCATGCTCTTTCTCCACGACGTTTCTGCTTGGATCCAGTCAACCATTGACTGAAAGTTCTAACACCATGAACCAAATAAACCTTCCTTTTTTTCCTTCCTTCCTTCCTTCCTTCCTTCCTTCCTTCCTTCCTTCCTTCCTTCCTTCCTTCTCTCTCTCTCTCTCTCTCTCTCTCTCTCTCTCTCTCTCTCTCTCTCTTTCTTTCTTTCTTTCTTTCTTGGTGGTACCCAGACTGGAACACAGGACCTTACAATTATCAGGCAGGTGCTTATGTCATGGAGCTATATCACCAGCCCCCCAAACCTCTCCTTCTTTAAGATATAGCTATAAGGTATTTTGTTCCAGTAATGAGAAAGCTGACCAATACAATTTTTGTATTGCTCTAGGTTGGGTGAGGGAAGACCACAAAAAAGAGATTATGCCTCATGGGTCCACTATTACTTCCAACTATTGGGTCCAAAGTCAGGAGCAAATAAAAATCTACAAGATGAATAGACAAATGAGTGAATCATTTAGGAGCTGGTTACCATGTTAAGACTAAAGACGACTGGGCTTAAACAAAGGTCATGAAAGTGGAGACACATTGGTGTGTATGCGTCTGCAGGCATTAGGAAGCAAGTGATTTTGTGTGGGGCTACAGGAATGACTTATAGGCTAGTTTTTCTTGGTGAGTTTCCATATGTGTGAGTGTATAACTGCCATGTTTCTGAAACTGTTGCAATTGTTTTCCACATAATTTAACCCTCATAAAAGTTAAAGAATATCAAAATCAGGTGAAAAAAGAAAGCATAGAAGGCATAATTGTTCGCTCCAGATCACATTCAATTGTCCATTTAAGCCAGAAGTTGAACTTAAAAATGCTAGCATTAGAGCTGTGCTGGTATGAGTTTTCAGCCTGTTATTATAGGACATAAGGGGAGACTGTGCATTTGGAAGAGGAAAAGGAATTCAAATCTCTCACTGTGAAGTTTGTCTGTGGGACACCGTATTGGAAATATCAACAAAGCGAGTGGATATTTGTAATAAAATTAAAGAAAACTGCACATGAAGGATAACCTCCGACAAAACGATCACAAGACAGAATTCGCTGCAGCCAGAAGAGCACTTCTAGAAACAGAAACAATCACACGAAGACAGAAAATCTGAAAGTGCTGTAGGGCGTGGACAACGTAAGGCAACACTGTGGGTTGCAGGTGAAGAGAGTAAGACTGGAGAGATCAAGCATCGTCTTAGTTACACCCACCTAAGGGTGTCACCAGTTTCTTACGGGATCTGGGCCCAGACGTTCACGACAGAGCTACGGTGCCTGACACGTGTGCGTCATTGTTTTTGTGACTCATTGGGCAATTAATGTGATAGTGATTACTTAAGATCTCCATTCCATGGGGTACCTTCGGTGGCTTAAAATTAATGTTTATACCAAAAGCTAGATTAACAGAAACTTATTCCATATTATTAGGGAAGAGCAGAGATGCCGGAAATCAACAAAGTTTTAGTCACAATTTTGGTCATCAGCACCTCTCACAGAATAGCTGCAACCAAGTTGAGTGTGTTTAGCATTTTGTAAGTTACAGTGATACTCTGTTTGCCTCTTACTTTGAAAGAACAATGAAAAGGTATTCTTTTGGAAGAAATAGTGAGCTATAAATAATTTAACAAGAATCATAAAGGCCCTATAGAGTGCGCTTAATAATTAGCAGGAGCACTTACCCCTCCAGTGTGTGAGGTTCTGTTTTCGGACTGCTTGAACATAAAAGCACTTCTCTTTGGTTCTGAGCTAATACCACAAATGCATTTCAGTTTTTCTTGGGCAACTTTGATCCATCACTTTTTGTAATAATGGCAATAACGCAGTTTTTCAATTGACAAAAAATGCTTTAAATTTAGGGAGTGATACCACTGAAGGAGAAAAAAAGTAGCCCCTGTTTACAAACAAAGCCTCTTGATGTGTGGAGAAAATGAATTTATTAATGCTTTATTTATTTATTTATTTCGGCTGTTTGAGAGAGAGTCTCACTGTGTAGTTCAGGCTGGCCTTGAACTAACTATATATCCCAGGCTGCCGACAAACTCTTGTTGACCCTCCTGCCTGATTAATATTGTCTTTACTGTACACAGTTAGTGTTTATGGGGTACGTACTTTGTTCTGGACACTCTGAATTTCCTTTTTTGATCCTTTCAAACCTATGCAGTATGTACAGTCAGTATGGGCAGGTTACATAGGAGGCCACAGAAGTTTCAAGAGGAGGAGGGAGCTGCCCAAGCCCTTGGCATGGTGACTGGTGGACACACGTCTGCCCCGGCCTCTGGTCCTCCCCCTGCCCAGTGCTCGTTCTCCTGCTCTTCACATGCAATCTTAGCCCCAGCCAGACTGTCTACCCTTGGAGTGAAATTCTCCCAAAGGTCACAGTATATTCTTCATGTGTGGTGCTCAAGGCAAACCACTGCCTGGTATTTACCCTTTCCCCCTGGCCTATCTGTGGAGTGACCAGAGGTGAAGGACACTGATCTGACATAGTTATTGCTGGCAGGTTAGTTTTGGGAGAACTTGAGTTCTATTTTGGGACCCAGGAGATAGAATATTGCCCAAGCATATCCCGGGGTGTATTTGAAGTAAACTATAAAAAAGGTAAATTTTGTCCATTCCTCCACTCATTCTACTTTCTTGGCATTATTCAATTCTTTCAGCTTCTCTATCATTTAAAATACTTTTATTGGCTTTCTGATCTGTACCTGGACTTGTGTTTTATGGTGGGCATACAAAGATAAATAGGACATTTTCTTATTAGTGGATCCATGCATGTCAACAAGCAAGTACAGTATGCTCTGATAAATGCTATAAAAAGATTCCTAAGAGGGAGAGTAATCAGCAGGGAAGCAGGCAGAAAATAAAATAGTGAGAAGGGTAAGTTGGCTGTCCCACTTACTGGGTCACCAGAGACACTGGGAAAGCATAGTCTGCAGAAAGAAGAGGCTCAAAGCCAAATTGTAGGGTGTTATGGAGTAAAAAAATACTTGAATAAGGGAGGGAGGGGAGGTAGTCTTTGCCATAAGCAGCTGGAGACCAAGTGGAGTGGTTGAAGGTTACAAGGTTCCTCACTCACATAGCTGGAACTGGGCGTCATATTCTCAGGCTCATTAAAATGCCCTTTTGGGCTTTTTTCCCCCATTTATTCATTATTAAATTTATTCATACATATATTGTTCACCGACTCAACTCTAGATGACTTGGAGTTAGATACCGTGGCTGTTTTATCCTACAAGGCAAGCTATGGATGATCGCCGAGAACTGTGAAAGGTTTGAGACTTTGCTTTGCAGACAGCAAAAGAAGTTTTACTGCCACACTTTTGTGGAGAGACAGCTGATTCCTCACAGCATTCTCAGTGACCACAGTTACAGTATATTCTCAAGTCCATTCCTAGAGCCTCAGTTTCCTCAGGGAACAGAGCCAGACATGTGCAATAATTGCACATGCAACAGGTAGTGAAGAAATCTTGAGTTTAGGGAGATGGAGTCTTTTCTAATAGGTGAAGCCTGCCTGATACTTTCCTCAGAGACAAAATCAACCTATCGTACCAGACTGTAAACTATCCTCTGCTCTTCCATGCTCATGTGTTAGAAAAATGCCCTTTGAAAAGCTGGTACATAATAAAGAGCCGCCATACCTCTCCCTATGCAATGAAGAAATGCAAGAGACCCGTGAAAACTTGTCTCCGAACAATCATGTGGTGTGAACAGTAATTTATCCAACCAATGCTCATTTTTTTCTACTTAGTCACAAAAACTCAATATATGTCAAACAGAGACATGCCTAATTAAAAACTCTGATAGCTGGAGCTCTAGAAGTCTTCTTGCAGCCTTGAAGACTGAGGCTACATAGTAAAAAGGGTAACACAACGTGACAGGTTTCTAGATTCTTGATGACATTGTGGATCAAATACAGCTATGGAATGCTTATCTGAGTATTTTCTGAGTGTATAAACATTTATATATTACATTATTATAGTTGGGCTTGTCATTGAGAGACACACACTAATAGTTATTATTAATAAGTAAATGTAAATATTACTACAGATGTGGAAAAGAGAACTAGTTAATAGTTAAGGTACCTAAGAGACTAAAATTATAATCTTGGTTTTGCTAGTAATTGTGTTGACTCGTGCAGAGCAATTAACCTTGAGAAACTTTGTATTTCCCATTTAAACATTGTGAGCTTTACAGTTATAATACCTTTGTTTCTAAGTTCTTAATATTTCTTTTAATTTTTAACTTTTAAAACTCATTTGACCTATATCCTACTTTCTTTTTTTATTTGGATTTTTTAAAATAAAATTTGCACCTGCAAAAGAGAATTTAGAGTAATGACTACATCTATACCCTAGATACAATTAGTATACCGAAATGTTAATCTCAGTAGAGAGTACAAAGACAGCAAACTTGTCCTGAGAATGCTGTGACTGTCAGGCTTTTAGACCTTTTAGAAAGCAGGCTTTGGCAGTGTCACCAGGGAATCACGAGAGTCTGCGAAGACCACTGCTGAGGGTGAGGGCCACTGACAGCAGAAGGAGGGAACGAAGAGGGCGAGCACCACCTGCAGCCCCCAAGTCAGCTATTATGACAGCGTGACTGCAGTGTGGCTCACATGCTCTCTTACCCTTTGTTTCCCTTAGTAAGAAGAGCCTATGAAAAGCTGCTGTGCCAAAGTGCGTGGAGATGCGGATCCAAGCAGCACAGAGGACCTTGCCCCGTTTTGTCCTTTTGGAGACAACTCGCTGCGAGGGTGTCAGCAGGTGACAGCCTCCAGCTGCTTTGGAAGCTGCCCTGCCTTTCAGTCCAAGGTCATTCTTTACCAGGCTTCTCCTAGCCAATGAGTAAGGATGGCCTTTTACTGTTGTGCCTTTTTATCTTGAACAGATACCCATCTGAAAAATACATTTGGCTGAAAAAATCCATATAATATCTTAATATACTGCTTTCCTTCTCCCAACACCTGAACAGGTACCCCATGCAGGTGCCTCACCATAGAGTTGCAGCTTTCTGATGCATTTTCAACCATTTTAAGCTTGGTAGGGAAGGGATTTAACTGATTTTTCTCACAATATTGCAAATATCTTGTCTGTCATAACTTCTGTATTCCTAGAGCTCAGCGCACAGATTGGCATGTAGTAGCTCCTCAGAAATTCTTGCTGAATAAGCAGACACTCTCATTTATAGAATAGGAAATTAAGGGCAAAACACAGCTGCACCATGACCTCCTTAGATCTTATCTGATACGTCATTATCTTCACTGCTGTGTGTAACGTGGCCCAGGAGATTTCATATAAAGTAAATCCTTGTTATTCATATTTTATATAAACCCTTGAACATCTAAAATAGAACAGGTCAGATAGGAAAACAAAATACTCCAGTTAAATGGTTTCTGATTACTACTTAAAAAGAAATGACAGTAGATCATTTGTTCATTGGAAACCCCTGTCAGTTTAAATTATGCCCTTGTTTGTATAAATTGATATTGGATAATGAGATTTCAGTGAATGACAACTTATATATTTTTTTCTTCTTGGCTGAAAAATTCCAATTGCTTTAACCTTTTCTAGTGAATTCTATTTTCTAAGCTTTTAATCACTCTTTTTTTAAATAAGACTGAATAAAAATGCTAACCAGCAGCAAATATCATAGGATGATTTTATATGAGTATTAGCACTCACCTTTAAATACATCTTGCACTGGAGACTGTAGCATAAGATTCAATCTTTCATAATATACTAGAATAGTTTTCTGCCTTGCTAATATGTGACATTGCCTTTAAATTTACATCACTCTGCGAATCTATGGGGCAGGTTGAACGGGTGTCACCAAGTATATATCTACTTAATATCAGGAAGACCAAACAGCAAATTGACAGATGGAATTTTTCATTTCCAATCTAGATATTTCACTTTCCTATGAATGAATCCATCTATTTATTCCCCCAAATAACACGTGTTCTTTCCTTATTCTGTAACCGGTTCTGTGCTAAATGCTCATGTGGAGGAGAAAGGCAACCTGGAAGATCTTGGAAGCTCTAATGTCAAGACCTTCTAGAAGCCAAAAATTTTAATAGAGCACGATCAATGCAAGGACACCAGGACAGAATGTCCCATAGTGCAGTTGGGTTCAGGTTTCCTGAAGCACAAGCAGTGAACCAGGTAGAGGGGGGTGGATGAACAGTTTCTGCATGATATAATTCTAACATGTGTGTGTTATCTGCTACTTATTACCAATGCAAGGATTTGGAGAGGTTATTTTATCCATGTTCTTACCATGATGCAAGAGATACAAGGCCTTAACTGAAATGGCAAGTTTTCCTTGTACCAGGCAGCATGTTAGGTGGTGGATATAGAGTAGAGAATAAGTTACACATGGCAGGGGACTTAATGTCTAGAGGAAGAGACAGTGAATATTAAATTATGGTTAAAATGAAAGTGATCAAATCTTTTTGCAGATAGTCTCAGTTTATTTCCTTTGTTCTAGCTTAATTACTCACCAGCCCCCCTTTTACTCTGAAAAATGTTTCATAAAATTACATGGTCATCCTCGTTAGGGGACAGTGAGTTAAGTGCCACTCTGGAGGTAGTATAGGATGTACGATGGAAGCCCTGGGTGAACTCCAGAAAGAAGCTTCTCACCACTTGGTATTGCTAGTGACTTATGTTTAGAAGCTTCCCAGTGGTAGTGATGAGGGAAATACATTGTCAGATAAAGAGCATTGAAGCAAACCATCTATGTGGCTGTTTTAATAGGCTGGTCCAAGAGAGCATGGGCAACTCAGTCTCACTGGTGTGGAAATGAAGATGTCGAATGGCAAATCAAGTTGTATCCAGGAAAAGTTAGTTTTTCTTGAGTGCAATTAAGGGAGAGGCACAATCATTATTTTGTGTCTTTGGAGAGGAAACAATGTTGATTGATTCACCAGTGAAGCAGGTCTGGATGGCTGGCCATTTGCTGGAAGAGTGGTTGTGCTGCCATAAAAATGAAGACCAAAGCCACTCACATGAGCAGCTATCACAGAATTTCTTGTGGAACCTGAAGATATGCAGGTAAACTTCTTGCCCACATTAGAAAGACAAGAGAGGCAATGCTATGGCTTAAGGCATTTTCCCCCTTTAAACAAATTTAGTTATCTTACAGAATATCTGAACTTCAAAAGGCAAAGCATGGTTCAAGATCAGATTGTATTGACAGTTATGCTGTGTTCTGTAAAAAGGAAACTGCACCAGTGTTTGTGAGCTTGGATGATTTCTTTGATCTGCAAGTAATTCAGCCAGGAGACCCCAGCAAGCTAAAGAGGAGAGTCAGAGCCCTGAAAAGAGTTCAATTTTCATTTATCCATTTATTTTTCCAAACTAGAAAGGGGGAGAAGGAAAAAAAGATGGGTTTTGAAAAATAATCAGCATGCATTTGGAAAGTTCAGGAATAAAATAAGGAGGAAAGGAAGAAAAGCATTTTCACGTATCTCCATACTTGGTAATGACTGTGTGACGTATAATGCCCTCCTGGTTCGAACCATGCTCTGGGGTAGATGTGCTTCTGGAAAATCCATAAATCGGGTAGATTAAGTAATTGGTCCAAATCTGGGGCATATACAGTTGATGACACCTCAGGAAAGCTCAGTTTTTTGAAACTCCAATGATTATGTTATTTCTTATATTTATTTTTCATGGTACTTCTTTGTTCTTAAAGATAGATATTGTTTGATACCTGAAGTTGGTTAAAGGAAGGAGATTCCAGGTGATATTCTAGGCAAGGGTAGAGGTTATTTAACAAATGTCTTCCTTCATTGCCAGAGTGGCCATACGTATTGCACAAATTTCTTTGAATGGAAGAAATAAAGAATAGAAGCAAAAGGGGAATTAAACTGAAAAGATTATCACGTGCTTTGTGAGACAATAACCAGGACCTTCATCCAGAGCCCTGCATCTGTTAGACATACTGGTTGTAAGCAACATGTGAGACTTTCGGTTTAATTTAAATAAACAAAGAAAGAGAAGGCAAAAACTTGGTTTTCAGGAAGCAGGAGTCCAGAGAGACTTTTGGAATCAAGAGGGTAAAGCTGACAGTTTCTTCTGTGACCTTTCGTGAGGATGGAGAACCAAACTGCAGAAAGGGAGAATCTGAAAGGTCCAGTGTGGATGGGAACCATATTTTAATGAGCAAAGTATGTTGATTACAGTTTTTCAAAGCAAAAGTTATCTTAAAGAATGCATGACACTGCCAGAAATCATCTTAAGGAATCTTCTTTCTCATCATCAAAGTTTTAATGCTCTTTACCTGTGTATTGTTTTCCTGAGGCTGTCATAACACAGCACTAACGACTGAGGGGTTTACAACAACAGAGATTTATCTTCTTAGAGTTCTGGAGATGAAAAGTCTGAAAGTAAGGTGCTGGTAAGTGTATGGTCCTTTCAAAGTCCTGAGGGAAAAGTGTTTTCTTGCCTCTTCTGGTTTGTGTTGTCTCCTGGCAGTTCTTGGTACTGCTCAACTTGTAGCTGCATCAAGCCAATCTCTGCTCCCATCACAGTTTCTTTCCTGTACTTGCGTTTTCTCTTCTCATAAGTGCTCTAGTCATTGGTTTCGATCTTATCCTAATCCACTAGGACCTCTTCCTGCTAATTACATATGCAAAGATCTTATTTCCAAATAAGTTCCCATTCTGATGATCCAGATTTTCATGGATTTTGGGAGGATGCTGCTTAAATGTGTAGATTCTGCCTTCCTTTGGAATCACTGGCCTCCTTTTACCAGAAACTAACTATATTATCTTTATCTTTTTTTTTGTCAAATTCAATGTGTTTTCACATAAGGTTATTGGTATCTAAGGGTAGAGCTTACATCATGATCATATTTACTTACCCACAATCTGGTGAGTGCCTGGTCCATGGTAGGTACAAAATTACTATTGGATGAACAAGTAAAGGAAATAATATATAAGTTAATTATTAAATGAATAGGTGATACAAGGAGAAGAAGACAACTTCAAAAGACTCAGGAATGACACTTGGCACATGGCCCTATACAAGATTATAGAATCCTACATCCCTGTCATCTACCAAACAACACTATTATAGAAACAGCAAATAAATGTATGTTTCCTGTCCCCCTTGAGGGTTTATAATGAGCTGAATATTGAGCAAGTTGACTTTGATTCCACTTTGATTCTTCCAAGTTCTCAGATAAAATAGACAGTTTACAACATCCATGCATTTTCCCTGAACTTCTCGTCTAATTTGACTTTCCGTGGTGCAGTCCCATCATGCAGTCCTGTTTATCTCTTCCTTGCCTTGGCCAGCTTCCTTTACTTCCACACCCATTGCTTTTCCTTCAAGGATTTTATTTTTATACTCTGCTTGTCTGCACTTAATTTACATCTTCTCCTCAGCTTCAAAGGTTTGCTGAGGCTATGACTTCACCCCCTTAACAGTGGTCACGTTCTTCTTTGAAGTTGAATATTCCCTGGAAGAGAGATGTTATGTGTTTTGGCTCCTTCTCCTTATCCATGCTGTCAAGAGACGAGGGAGAACGATGACTGCACTAATGCTTCTGTGAGATACACCTGGTACTTTCTGGATATAAGGACTCAGTCTACTTCCTTGTTGAAACCTGAGGAAAAACAATCCTGATTTTAGGGGAAATCTCCAGAGGCTGTGATCCTTAGGCATGGCTCTGTCATGGAAATGTTTTGAGGCACAAAAGGATTGGTGAGCAGCCCCACAAATCACCAGAGCGGGGAAAGGCAGCAGGCTGTCTTCCATTGCTGACCCTCGATTCCCACAATATAACCTTCCTCCTCTGCTGGGCCTGCCCTGATTGCACCTCGAGTTTACAATGCAAGATTTGTTTTTCATCCTGTTCCATGTCCTTGGAGAGAACTCACTTTGATCACAGTGCCAGAAACTGATTGTGAGAGAAACCAATTGTATGGGAGGATGGAGTTCATGGAGGACTGAGGGCCTCGGCATCCTGCAGAGAAGGGAGGTGCCGTGGGGTGTGTGTTTCCAGGGAAGCTTCCAGACCGCCTTTCCTGGAGATCTCTCAGAATAGGCTGTTAAACTCCACCACGGATCTTCTGTTGGGAAGGGACCATGAAGCTTTACTGCTCAAGCTCTTTAAGAATGTGACTTCCTCAGCCTGGAAGGTCCAGTTTATCGCCCAAAGTGCTAAGGAAGACAAGTAGCTTGGAGTTAGATAGAACAGTCAGAATCTGGGCTCTGTCTCTGATCATGTTACTTTACTAACAGTTTTAATATCAGCAACAGTAAGCAGTTATTGCGCATACACTAGAGGCAAGTCATTGGGCTGAGTGCTTCTCTTTCGCCAGCTTATCTTAATATCTATCCATGGCTAGTTATTATTATTGCTATTGTTATATTTTGCAAAACAGAATACAAACACACAAGATGAAGCACAGCTTCTAAAATCACAGAATTAGTAAATGACAGAATCAAGTGTTAGGACAGGTAAGATTTTGTCACATTCTGTGTTACAAAAAACTACATATTATTGCCAGATACTACCCTTTGTTAAACCTTGTTTCCTCATTGGGAAAATAAGTATGGTAATTCTATTTATAGATCAATAGATTTAAATATGTTTGTGACTGAACTATGAAGGCAAGAAGCCAGTCACCTGGATCATAGATTTTCAATGTCATTGTCAATGCTTTTTTCTTCCTTTTTTTTTTTCTCTTATTTATTCTGCAAACTGCAAACCTTAAATCTCACCTTGGGCAACACTGGGCAAAGAACACTGCTGTTTCACGTGGTTACAGGGGTTGCTTGGTGAGTTATCCCACTTTTTCTAAGGGTTTAACTTGCCTGTTCCCAGCCAGCCCTGTGAGGGCAAAGGCCTCAAAGGAACTCTGCAAGGTGGCAAGGGATCCCCTTTCTCCTCTGGGTATATCTCCCTTATCACAAGACCCTGATGCATGCTGGCCAGAGAAGACCCCTTGTCATTCCCTCTTTCCTAATCTGTTAATGAACTGTTGTCCAAAAGGGCACCCATGAGCATTGCACAATACGCCACTCCTTCATGATTAAGAAACTAAAGTATACTTCTGGCTCCTCTACAACTCATGTGGGGACTCCAAGCAGCTCCATTGCCCCATGGAATTCCCAGTGGAGGAGTCCAAACCAAGGCCCTCATTAGCACTGTTTCCCTGAGGAGCTCTAATTGGCCTATTCTGTGTAAGTCTCACAACGATCCTCCAGTGTCAGGACCTCCAGTTGGCATAAGGGTGATTGATGGTCGTCAGATCAGTAACTCGCTCAGCATCAGATATAAAGGATGCAAGGCAGGGCTGTCTGAGTTCAAGTCTCTTACATCACTCCACGTTCCATGATTGGTCTCTCAGTCCAAGAGACAGTCATTAGAAGAGGTATTCATTTATTCATTTGCAAATATTTATTGAGAGTTTACTATGTGTAAGTTATCCGTGTTGGTAACATAGCAGTGAGCATGTAGTTTTTTTGTTCTTTAAGAGCTTGCAACTAAATTGAGTAGGAAACAGAAAATAGACAAATGTGCAAATATATGAAATATTAGGTGATAGCATGTTCAAATCAGGACATAAATGTAGTGAAGGAAGCTTTCTCTGCTAAGGTAACTTCTGAAAAGAAACTTGGATGAAGTGGAACATGATTTGTGTGGATATTAGAAAATGAGAAAATGAACAGAAAATCCATAGCCCTGGAGGCTCATTGTGCTTGAGTTTGGTGGATGATGAGAGGCGTGCAGGTAAAGGGAAGTAGAAGAAGTCAGAGAGGTGACAAGTCACACCACAAATGTGACCAGTCAATCACAGCAGCACAGCCACACTGTGGATACAGCGTTTTTTCCTGAGAAAGATGAGCTAGAGATGAGGTAAAATGGTGGGAGTTGTGATATATCTGCAATTTGTCACATCAGTTTGACCACTGGAAATGAAAGGTCAGATTTCATAGGTGGCTTCCAAACTTTGCTCTATAGCAAATCCCCCAAGGGTTCAGTAAAAGCCATAATTACCTGTGCTCTACTAGAGGCTTCAATTCACTTGTTCTGGGGCCCAGACTCTATTCGTGGTCCTAATATCAAGATATATTTGGCAACCACAGCCTTAGATACACTCTAAGGCTTTCCTGATCAACCCCTCTATTTAAATATATTCTTAAATCTTGTCTAGGAAAAGAAGTTGCAAATACAATATAAAATATTAGTAGGTATGAAACAGCTTCTGTTATCAGTATCTATGAAAGCAATTACAGTTTGATCTCAATTTCCATCTCTCATCACTGGTTCCATTCTTCCTCAGCACACAGGGAAGGAATTAAATAGCTGAAGAGTGTAAATGACTGTATTCTAATGCAAAAGATTCTTGGATCAAACTCACTATTTCTCTATTTACTTTTTGATGGCCTGTGAATTGACTAGATCAAACTGGAAACTTATGTGCTATCCAAATAATCTGCTTGATATTCTGTAACATTACTCCAATTACTCATCCTTTCAGTAATTTTAATCTATTGATTTAGATGCCTTAGTCTATTTCACACCCTCTCATTCAAGAAAACCTTCAATGGTCTCATAATGAAAGTGAAATAGATTTAAAATGTTCAGAGAGTTTCAATGCCAAAACTTTAGCATTGGCATTAAATCTTCTTTCAATTTCTTGTAGAATTCAGCTGTGAATTCATCAGGATCTGGGCTTTTCTTTGTTGGTAAGGTTTTCTTTCTTTTTTTTTTTTGGTATGGGGAATTGAACTCAGGACCTCATACTTGCCAGGGAAGCCCTATGATGCTGAGCTATATCCTTGGCCCTGTTGGTAAGTTTTTCGTTACATTTTAAATTTAATTAACTGATATTGGATTATGTAGAATTTTTATATCTTCATGATTCAGGTTTCAAAATTCATACATTTCTAAGAATCTGTCTGTTTCTTCTGTTTTCCATTCTATGTGAGTAAAGATTTTTGAAGTAGGTATTGATGAGCTCCTGAATTTCCACAGGAGGTGTAATGGTTTCACCTTTTTCATTCTTCATTGCATGAATTTGAGTTTTTTCTTTCTTTTTTTTTTTTTTATAAATTTGGCTAGGGTTTATGAGTTTTATTTATTCTTTCAAAGAATCAACTTTTCAATTCATTAATTCTTTGTATGATTTTCTAAGGCTCAATTGTATTAATTTCTGCTCTGATTTTTATAATTTTCTCCCATCTATAGGTTTTGTGCTGCATTTGCTCTTCTTTTTCTAGAAGCTTGAGGTTTAACGTTAGGTTATTTATCTGTGTCCATTCTGTTTTCCAGATATGATGATTCACTGCTATAAATTTCCCTCTTAGGACTGCTTTCATTTCATCCCACAGGTTCTGCTATGTTGTATTTGCATTTTCATTTGATTGTAGATATTGTTTAATGTCCTCTTTAATTTCATCTGTGATCCATTGCTTGTTCAGAAGGGTGCTACTTAATTTCTATGTGTTTATGGAGATTTCGTGGTTTCTTCTACCATCAATTTCCAATTTCATTGCACTATGGTCAGACAATATGCATGGAATAATTTCAGTTCCTTTGTATTTACTTAAGCATGTTCTATGGGCTAATATATGGTCTATTTTAGAGAATGTCTCATGTGTAGCTGAGAAGAATGTGTATTCTGATGTTGTTAGGTGGAGCACTCTGTAAATGTCTAAGTCCATTTGTTCACAGGTTTGTTTTAGTTCTGTTATTTCTTTGCTGACTTTTTGTCTAGTTGATCTATCACTTTGTGACAATGGGATATTAAGGTCTACCGTTACATATGCTATTGCTTATTTGATTCCCATTCAAAATACCATTAGCATACCTCACAGATCTAGAGAAACATTCCCAAAATTCATTTGGAAAGAGAAGAAACCTAGAATACCAAAGGCAATCCTGAACAACAAAGGTAAAATAGGAGCCATCATAATCCCTGACTTGAAATTATCCTATAAAGCTACTGTGATAAAATCAGCATAATACTGGCAAAAAAAAAAAAAGACCTGAGGATCTGTGGAACAGGTTAGAAGATGCAGACACAATTACAAACATACTCAGCCACCTTATCTTTCACAAAGGGGTCAAACATGTCCACTGGAAGAAAGATAGCCTCTTTAATAAACAGTGTTGGAAAAACTGACTTTCCACATGCCGAAGACCAAAACTAGGCCCATGTCTATTACTATGTACTAAACTAAAGTCAAAATGGATCAAAGATCTGAATATTAAAATAGAAACACTAAATCTACTAGAAGAGAAAGTAGGTAGAAATCCTAAAGACACAGGGGTAGGCAGAAAGTTCATAAACAAAACTCACACTGCAAGGGAAGAATCAACATCTGAGATTCCATCTTATTGAAAAGTTTTTTGCACATCAAAAGAGATCACCAACAGAGTAAAAAAAATGTAGACAACTGTCCTTCAGACAAAGGTCTTATATCTAGAACATAGAACAAATTGAAAAAAATCAGGGCACCCTAACTCAAAGACCCAATCCAAAACTGAACATTTGAGGTGAATATGCACTTCTCAGATGAGAAAATACAAATAGCAAATAAATATATGAATAAATGTTCAACATCACTGGTCATTTGAGAATTGCAAACTAAAACAACAAAGATTCCATCTAACCTCAGAAAAAAATGGCTATCATCAAGAAATCAACCAATAAAATTGTGGAAGGGCTGTTGGGAAAATAAGCTTTCACCACTGTTGTGGGAGTAGAGACTGGTACAACCACTGTGGAAATCAGTGTGGAGATTCCTCAAAAAAACTAGGATTAGGCAAGCCATGCGGGATCCAGGAAGATAAAAGTCAAAGCCTCCCGAGAATCGGCCATGCTGGAACTGGGAGGAGCCCACCAAGAAGCCAACTAGTCGGCCTTTCTGGTAAGCCATGCGAGCCATGAGGGGCCCAGGTAGAGAAAAGTCAGACAGCTCCTGCTGTGTGCCTACCTGTGCTTAGGCTGAGAATCAACACCCTCCCCCAACCCCATAAGCAACAAGTTGGTTTGGAGGACAGGCTGAGTTGATAGCACCTGAGGTACAAAAAGCACCTGAATGCTTGTAATTGTTTGGTTGATGCTGCAGGCCCAGGGCCAGTGTTCTGAGTCTCTATAGGTAAAGGATAACAGTATGTAATACAGCAAATATGGGGGATTTCCTTCTGTCTTGTCTTTGAAATACAATATTGTTCTCAATGTTTGGTTTTGTTCCAATTAATTGTTTTGCTTTATTCAGTGTTCTGTTTTGCTTAGTTTTATTCTGTTTTGTTTTGGTTTTATTTTTCTATATCTGATAGAATAGACAACTATTGTGAAGATAATAAGATTACTATGGTAGCCATTTTTGTTTTCCTAGTATCCTGCTTCGAGGTTCTGTACCAATTTCACTGTTTTGTTTTGATTGGCTTTGTTCTGTTTTGTTTTGTTAGATTTTATTATCTAAAAACAAAAACAAAAGCAAAAACAAAAACAAGCAAACAAATAAAAACTAGGATTAGAGGTTCCTTTTATTCCAGCTACTAACCTTCTGGGTATTTTCCCAGAACTGAAAACATCATACCAAAGTGATATATGTGATTATAGCAGCACAATTTGTGATAGCTAAATCTTGGAAACAACCCAAATGCCCATCAGTAGAGGAATGGATAAAAAAGATGTGGTATTTTTATATGTGTAGTACTACTCAGCTATAAAGAAATCAATGCTTTTATAGGTAAATGGGTGAAACTTGAGACCATACTCACAAGTGAAACCAGATTCAGATGTGTAAATATTGTATTGTCTCCCTAATGTAAGAAAATGACAGTAAATAAGATCCGAAATGTGCAATAGATATTGTGAAAAGGGAAGTAACTACTCAAAAGGCAAGAACAACTGAGATGGGGGAAAGGAGAAAAGAAAAGAAGAGAAAAGAAAAAAAATATGTATATATTCATGTCCACACACAAGATTACTAAGAGTATTATACTAGTAATTTCTATTAGTTCATTGAAAAGAAAGATTCATGCTTATGTTGTATGATCAAGTTTTCATTCCTTTATCTTGCAATCTGAACAACAACTTTGAAGATAACAATACACAGTATATTAACCTTTGTTAACCTCCTATTATCTTGTTAGAAAGTTATGTATCATTGCTTTTGTTGATTTGTCTGTAAAATAAAAAAAAAAAGTACAGCAGATAGCAACTCAAATCCTGAAAGAACCGAGAGTACACTTTTTGTGGCCGGCTCTAAGACATCATTGGCCTTAGTCTCATCTACAAAGGCAATGTGTTACCCCTCTCTAGTAAATAGCTTGTCCTTTCAGACATTTTTTGATTACTTTTCTATGAGGGTCATTTATATACAGTATCACAGAGTCAAACCAAAATTTCCCTCTTTGGGTCTTAAATGTTATTTACTTTACTTTTTTGAGGAGTGAAATAAAAGTAAGTGGTTTACTTGTCTCCGTGTAATAGGAAGTTCCAAGGTCTGATTTCCTGTGTGTCTCACAGACTTGTCCCAAAATTTCTGGCACATATTTCTCTTCTTGTAATGTTTTAACTTCCCTTTTCCTTGTTCTTTTTAAAAACATGGAGATTGCATATATTTCTCATTTTACTTTTTCATATAGAACTTCCTCAATTGAACTGACTTTTGATGAGAATCTGACAAATTCTGAAGTTCAGTATAATATGTCACTTCCTGTTTATTAATAAAACATGGAAGAAAATAATCCTTCCTGCTAATTCACACTCTCCGTTATGTACCACTAACTCCTCACAATGATTCCAGGGCTAATTTGTGCCTCTTTTCCCCTAATTATAAGGACCATATTTATATTTTAGACCTTGAATTCTACAATTTGTCCCCCTTCTCATTTCAGGGATAAAATTGGAAGCTGTAATATGTATGAAAGTGCTTTGCAAATACAAATTAATTGTTAGTTGTTGATTTCATTCTTTCTGTTTTTAGCATTTTTGGGGGCTTTATTTTCACATATACTAGCTGGACGTTGGAATAAGTAACAAACCAAAACACCTCAGTAGGTTTCTAACATCTGGTAATTGGTCTTCCAATTTCTTAATTCCTAGGAGCAAAATGTGAGTCTTTCATTATAACTGAAAATTACTTCTTTTTAGTGATTCAAAAGCAATTAAAGCTAAATATAGCTCTGCCCTTTTAGGGAGCAAAAGCCATTTGTATCTGCAAAGCATAACATTATATAAATCTCATGTGATAAACACTGTAGTTAAAAAGTAACATTAAATAAATTTATGCAAAATAAATTCTACCTAACAAATAGTTCAAATGAAGAAATGATGTAGACCTGTGATTTCCAACAGAACTTTTTCAAATTGCAGTAAGAATTAGAATAACTACTGTGAAACAAACACACGAAAGCAGACTCAGAAAAACAGTGCTCCTGGAAACTCTGCTACCTATTACAGTAGTCTAGGAAAGAACAAGGTGAGGCCATGGGTAATATAACTGAGATGATATCAAGTTTCTTTCTTTATTTAGGTTTTGAATATTGAGGATCATATTGGTCATCTTCAGTTTACCATTGGTGGTAGAAAATACTTGATGACAATTTAAAAGAGGAGAGGTTTAATTTGGTGCATGGTTTCAGAGGATTTAGTTCATGGTTGTCTGGATCCCAGGCCGAAACATCACATGTGCATGTTTGCACAGCAGAGCAAACATGCTGAATTCATGACAACCAGGAAGCAGATTAGGGGAACACCAACAGAGAGAAGCCCTGAGGTCTTGAGTCTATGATCCATCCAGTTGGGCCAAGAAACGTAATCTCCTTGGCAGCTCCCAAGTCAATCAAGATGATAACTCAGATTAAGTGTTACAAGGATCACACTCAGGGCCTCACACATCCTAGATAACTGCTCTACCACTTGCATACCTCCATCTCACAAAATGTGTTTTGATTGTATAGTCCAATTTATGAACTTCAAAAACACTTTTCTTATCTTAACATGAAAAGGGCATATGGCTAACAGGATGTTCTTAGTAGTTTAAGCCCTCTTGACTTCAATATTTGTGTCAATTTCTGCCCCATCTTCTGGTGGACTTATTGATAATAGATTGATTACATATTATATGTCAGATATTGGAATGGTATGTTCTGCATTTTGGGCGAACATTAGTAGGAAGAGTATTTGACTTTACTGTAGTTACATGAAACTACTTTCCTCCCATTCCATGAGTTCCATCACTGTCTTAGTCTATTTGAGCTACTATTACAAAACATTTCAATCTTATAAACTATATGTGTTCATTTCTCACAGTTTTAGAACCCAGGAAATTCAAGGTTACCAGTAGATTCAGTGCCTAATGTGATAGATGATTGATTGTGTTAACTTGAGAAGTTTACTTAAGAGAAGTTTAACTAAATCAGTTCAGGGATTCCAAACTCTAGGATCACCACCCACATCCTATGATCCTCACCTGGATGGTGTTAAAGGGAAATGAGGGAGGATGGATCTGCTCCTCTCTCTTCAGAGGAGCTCCAGTCTTTGCCTTCACCTTGGACGTCATCTCCTGGCTTCCAGTGCAGACTCTTTGGCTTCCGGCACAGATCCTTTGGCCTTCCTGCGTAGACTCTCCAGCCTTCCATCGCAGAGCCATCAGCCTCCTGATACTCATGCAGTGCACTGCAGTGAGTTCCAGTCCTTGGGTTGAATCTTTTGGTTTCCAGGGTGCAGATAGACCCTCTGCACTCTTCCTCCTCAGACCTTGGGCATGGCCATTGTAAGCCAATCTTGTAAATTCTTACACATGTGTATGTCTTGTGTATATCTGTTTTTCTAGTAAAACACTGACTGATACACCTGGTAAAGGCCTGTTTCCTGGTTCATAGAACAAACCTCTTTGCTGTGTCATCACATAGCAAAAGAAGCTAGTTTTTCTCTAAGATCTCTTTCATAAGGACACTGTTTCCTTCGTGAAGATTCCATCTTCATGAATTTATAACTTCTCAGAGAACACACTTCTCAATCCCATCATAGTGAGTGTCAGACTATCAATATATAATTTAAGGAGGGAGCACAAACGTTTAGAGCCCAGGAATTAAGTCCTCCTACTTTATTAATTTCCACATTCACAATCCATTATGGTGATCATAAGAGTAAAGCAATTCCATAGCTGCACAAGAGTCACATATAGTGTTACACTACATGAGCTCAATCTCATTCATTAGTCACACTTTAATCTGTATCTACTGAATTCCTACTATGGGCCTGATGACATGCAGGTACTAGAAATACAAAATAAGCAAAATAAGACCCCTTGCTTTAGATAGAGAAACACACATGTGAGAAAAGAAATGCCACATATTGTGATAAATACTTTAATAAAACACCAAAGTCCCTGGGGGCTAGAGTAAAAGACTTGACAGTTCCATGATAGAGGAAAATTTCTCTTGAAGAAGTAACACTTGATCTGAATCTTACAGATAAATAGAGGAATTATTACAGCTCTCTTGTAAGGCTAGCTTCACTATCAGTTAAGGCCTACATACAAGAATATAAATTTTGACCTCCACCTAATGTCTAAAATTTAAAAGACATACAAATCCTTCTATCCAACAGTCTTTCCTAAAAGACAATTTATTATTCTAAGGCAAAATTATGTACAAAGCTCCTTTACTGCTGAGAAATATGCTTATCTACTTGTGACCTTATCATCACAATTCAGAGTTTTGATTACCCTTTTTTAAAGTCGCAATGTATATCTTTATTATTTTTCCAGTAAGTTTACCTGACTTGGAAGTTTCTACTCTTACGCAGTAAACTTTATACTAATCAGGCTTCTTGATCATCTTTTTCTGAACTCCCATGATTTTCTCTCTTTTTGTTCTAATCACCTAATAGGATTAAGGAGTATAATGCAGATTCACTGCAGAAAAGCTGTGAATAAAGTAACACAGAGAAGGCAGCACTGGAGGAATTCCCTGGATACAAATTGAAATAAACAATGGTAACCTGATGTTATAGTTAAGGCTTTTATACTGGCAGTAGGTAAAAAACAGGCGCTCCAAACACAAGACCCAGAAAAGAGCAGGAGAGGACATGGCAAAGTGAGGACCACAACCTCAAAGAACAGGTGAATCATGAGTGTGCAAGGGTGGACATGGAGGACAAGGCTGGAAGACAAGCAAAGGCCAGAGCGCGCCGTGCTGTGTGTGCCATGTCAGACGCTCAGCTTCGCCCTTAACATGATACAGTCATGATTTCAACCAGGGAAGGCGGGGAAGCAAGGAGGGAATGCAAGTTTTTTCTTAATTACTTTGGTGAAAATAGTAAGAATGGACTGAAAGGGCCTTAAAAACAGCAACAGACTTGGAAGCTATTGTAAAGGTCTGAATAAAGAGGAACTAATTTGGGGTGGAATGTAGAGAATCAAGAACCAGCAGAAAAATGACTATTTTAAGAAGAAATATGTCAAAGAGATGAAATTGTGCAAATTCTGTTCAGAAAGACATGCTCACTGAATTTATTAATTCATAGTTTCTTAATTTTATTTTAGTTCATTTTTTGTGCATTATGTTTGTCTGCTTCATGCCAAGCCGGCACTGCTGAATGGTAAGTAAAATGAACGTCCAGTCCTCACTTGACTTGGCACCTAGTACAGGAAAAGTATAAGAAGTAAAGATAGTATGGTTCATGACAAATGAAAAAAATGTAGGGCTGGAAGGGTGTGTTCGTCAGCTTTCCATAGCAGTGACAAAATACCTGAAAATTACAACTTAACAGAGGAAAGATTCATTTTGTCTCACAGTTTCAGAAATGTCCATCTGTGGTTGGTGGACTCCATTGTTTTATGCCAGTGGAAAGGGAGAAAGATCATGGCAGGTGAGTGTGACAGAAGAAAGCTGCTCCTGCCATGGAAACTTAGAGACAGGGAGAGAAACAGACAGAGAGAGTGTGAGAGAGAGAGAGAGAGAGAGAGAGAGAGCAAATACCAAATATCCCCTTCAAATATCCACCCCAATGACATACTTCTCCAAATGGTGCCTACTTTCTAGCATTTCTAACATCTCACCAAAATGCCATTCAATCATGAATCTGTCAATGGATTAACCCACTGATGAAGTTAGAGCTCTCATGATCCAAGCATTCCCTCAAAGCCATCAGCTAACAACCTTCAGTACATGGCCTTGGGAGGATGTTTTAGATCCAAACCGTAAGGGAGATACTGTTTGGTTAGAGTGCAGTCACAAAGAACTTTCTGGTAAGGGACATTTGAATAGATAGGTGAAAGAGGTGAAGGAGTGAGCCCTGTAGTTCACTGAATCCAAGAGTTTTCTGGAAGGTAGTATTGCAATCACAGTCCCTAGAGCAGTGCGTGTCAGGACAGTGCAGGGAGAAGAATGGTTCAGAGAGTGCTACTTTATAAGAAAGTGTCTTGTGCCTTTTTCTTGAGGCCCCAGTCATGAAACCTTCCTTTTTCTCTCCTGTGAGAACACAGAGTATCCCACTCTCTTGCTTTAACCCAGTGGAGTCCTAGAAGCACGAGGCTTCCTGGTGTTGCTTGACTCCAGAGCACTGCAGGTATTTGAAGGGTCTTGATGCTTTGTTTTTGTTCTCAATGCTGTGTTTTTGCTTTCCTTTTTTTTTTCTAAATTTCCTACAGAGGCTATTCATTACCCAGCAGCAGTTGGCATGCACCAAGCAGAATTGCTTTTCATAATAAAGCAATTCATCTTCTGGCATGTCAGAAATTTCTCAAATTGATACTTATAATAAATATGATTAATACCACGTTGTATTTCAGTTGTTGCCGTAAAATAATTGGGAACAAATATCGTATTGTGATGTTGACAGTGTTGGGTCGGTTGGTGCCAAATGGCAGGAGCAGCCAACTGTATTTCATTAACAGCCACATTGCTACAATGCTATTAAGTTTTTCAAAATCCCTTTTACCCAGGGTTGATCATTCATTCCATTAGACAAATCCCTGCAACAATCACAGTGCCCGTAAATCTGCCAGAGAAAATCTCAGCAAGAAGGGTTTTTGCAGGGCATTAACTTCCTTGCCTGTGAAATACACTAGGCAGGTAGTTTATGCTGGATTTCATGAGTGAGAACTAACCAAGTGATGTGAGGAAGGGTAAAGGTTAATACAAGTGTGAAAGTGAGCTTGAATTTGGGGTGGTAGGAGAGGAAGAGAAGGGCCTGCCTTTAAAGGAAGGCCAGGTATGGCATGATCCCACAGACCTTTCCGGGTTCGCCAGAGGGCTCCTTTCGCACCCACTCTTTTCGTCCTGTACTCACTGGTTGCCGTCCAGACACACTGAACTCCTCCTAAGCTCCTTATTTTTGCATTTGCGAGGAACATACACTTCTGTGTATGTTCTCCCTGTTAGTCTTGTGTGCACGCCAGAGAACCTGTACCAAGCTACATTTTCTCCTCAAATACATCCCAAAACCCTTACCTACTCCTTCCACTAGGCCGCCATGATACGACATGCATTCACCGATCTATATCTGATATGGCTTGTATCTAGATGTCCCCCCAAAGCCTCATGGGGTCATAGGTGGGGCTTTTAGAGGTGGCTGGATCTAGCCTGTGTGATGATGATATCAAGGATGTGTGATCAATAAATTAGTCCACTGATTGGTTTGGCATAGTTTTGGGTGTGGGATAATGGGAATGCCCGCCCTGGATGTGAGTGCTATCAGCCCCATAGGCAGGTAGACTAGACAGACTATACAGGACAGAAAGAGGACTTCTGTGGTTGCTTGTCACTTACTGCTATACCGCCTCTGCCCTCCATGAACTGTTTCTCCTCTGGGTTACCCCTGTGCCCTGCCATTCTGCCTTAGAGCCAGGGGATTATGCACTGAAACCTCTATAAACTGTGAATCAAAATAAAACTTCCCTCTTTTCACTGTGAGGGTCTAATATTTTATCTCAGCAATGAGAAAAGTAACTAAGATAGTATCTTATACTTTTTCACGATTGCGTGACTTCATGTGTCTCTTCCTATACATTGAGTTCTCTTTAAGGACAGGATTTAGAATCCAGTCTATGATATTTTGGCTAAGAGAAAGTGCTTGGTTTATAACCAGAACTGGACTAGACTAGCAGGGACTGAGAAACAGTCTGGACAGAGCAGGTAGCCAGTGCCACTGGCTGTTCCGGAGATAAGCATGGAATGTCCCTTCTGTACAAAGTGGTAAGGGTCTGCCATGAACCTTTGATGTTTAAGACATTTCTCATGCACACATTATGTACACACACACATGAATTGTGAAGGAGCCGTATGTTTCCTGCACTCTAGGGTTCTCAGCTCTAAATGGAATTTTCCAATAGTTTTCTCTAAGTCTGCATCAAATCATTTAGAGAGTTATAATGTTTAAGATTCCTGGCCCAAGTCTTGATGGGCTTCATTATTCTTGCATTTATTTGACACCCAGATACTGAAAACCTATTGTTTTTTTGTTTTTTTTTTTTTAATCAGGACATCGAGCTAAACATTAGGAACAGAATTCTGACAAAAACTAATGTCACCCCTGTGTTCACATAGCTGACAGTGCACTTGAACAAGAGAGGCAGACAGCTGAAAAAGAACTAATCACACAAATAAATATGTAATTGCAAGCTGTGGTAAGGAGACATTTCAGGGTGCTGTGAGTATGCGAATGGTGGACCATGACCTGATTTCAACTGAGTTCTGAAAGCTGAGTAGAAGTCAACTTGGTGAGTGTAGGTGAGAAGCTGGAAAACAGGAAAGCCGACAGAACAGCTTAAACCAAGGCACTGGACGTGGGTGGCATTTGAAGAACGAAGGCAGACTGTGGGGCTGGGGCCTAGAGGTTGGGAGGTAGGTGGAGTCCAGACCAACATGACAAGTGTAGACCACCATAAAGAGTTCAGCTTTAATATTTGTTCTTAGAGCTATGAGAGTCCTTCCAGGAGATTTCATCAAAGAAAGAATGTTGAATCTGATATTGTCTGAAAAGATCACCCTGAGTGCAAAAAAAAAAAAAAAA